>SJYC01025598.1:0-19456 GCA_006408675.1 Madoqua kirkii | reverse complement strand
CCAGTTGCATATTGAACAGTCTTTTAATCCATACTTTATATTATAGAAATAATAAATCCATGGAAGCTTAAAAATGTTTAACAGACTCCTAAAGAAGTTTCCAAGCAATTTTCATCTTGGTTTCTTTAGTTTTATCATCAGCAATGGATTTGCATTATATCTCATATAATGAAAACAATCTTCCTTATTATTTCAGATATTAAGAAGGATTTCAGATTTTAGAAGAGTTAGAAGTCAAACTACATCATAATAATATTTCCTTCTTGAGAAGTCTCAGAATTATGGGTGCTTATTCTAACAGGTGTAGAATAACTATTGTGATAGTGGTGAAATATTTCATTTGATTTATTCCACTTTGTCTCTTCGAACCTGTGTCTGGAAGTAGTCTGAAGAATATGTAGCTTTGCCACTTGTCTCTACCCCTGATCAACAGCTTGCTTAGTGTGTATGTTTTTATAAAAATGGAATCACGCTATATGTTTACTTCTGTAATTTTCTTTTTTCTCTTAGTATGTGCTGTGCTTGGCTACTTGCTTTTCTATGTAAATTTTAGAAAAGCTTCTGAAGTTCTACTACAAAAATCATATTTAGAGTTGTTGATGGTACTATACTGAGTCTGCAGGACAGAGAATTGACATCTTTATGACACTGAATTTTTTTTGGTATGACCTGAATATCTCTCCATTTATGCAGGTCTTTAGTACATTTTTTTTTAGTTTTATAACACTTATCTTTGTTGTTTTGTCATGCAGTGCTGTGTACAGAACATTTCTTGCCATTTTAGTACTTTATAGAGGGCAACCTTTTTTTTTATAGTGAAATAATATATTTAGTTGATGCTTACATGTTGGTTTAGTTTCTAGAATGTCTTTGTTGGCAGGGAGAAATGATAACTTAAGATTGCATTATTAAGAAAAGTAGATGATTTTCACTAATTTAGAAAAATATAGATCACTTAGCTGTGATTTATTGGGAATTTTAACATTGCTTATGCAAGCAAACAATTTCAGGATGCTAAGATAAATGTTTTATTAGATGTTTACATAAAATGTCATGGGAACATAAAAAAGGAAGTGACTAATTCAGTGTTTGGACACAGGTATTTTATATGGTGAAAGGACCTGCCAACTATTCAAAATGGCCCGTTTCTCCTGACCAAGTCTTTTTTTTTAGTTTTATAACACTTATCTTTGTTGTTTTGTCATGCAGTGCTGTGTACAGAACATTTCTTGCCATTTTAGTACTTTATAGAGGGCAACCTTTTTTTTTATAGTGAAATAATATATTTAGTTGATGCTTACATGTTGGTTTAGTTTCTAGAATGTCTTTGTTGGCAGGGAGAAATGATAACTTAAGATTGCATTATTAAGAAAAGTAGATGATTTTCACTAATTTAGAAAAATATAGATCACTTAGCTGTGATTTATTGGGAATTTTAACATTGCTTATGCAAGCAAACAATTTCAGGATGCTAAGATAAATGTTTTATTAGATGTTTACATAAAATGTCATGGGAACATAAAAAAGGAAGTGACTAATTCAGTGTTTGGACACAGGTATTTTATATGGTGAAAGGACCTGCCAACTATTCAAAATGGCCCGTTTCTCCTGACCAAAGTCAAAATACTATAGATACTTCTGTGAAAACTTGAGAAAAGAGAAGATTAAGGATGTTATCTTGTTCAGTTCAGTCACTCAGTCATGTCTGACTCTTTGTGACCCCATGGACTGCAGCACACCAGGCTTCCCTGTCCATCACTAAATCTCTGAGCTTGCTCAAACTCATGTTCTTTGAGATGGTGATACCATCCAACCATCTCATCCTCTGTTGTCCCCTTCTCCTCCTGCCTTCAATCTTACCCAGCATCAGGGTTTTTTCCAATGAGTCAGTTCTTTCACATCAGGTAGCCAAAGTACTGGAATTTCAGCTTCAGCATCAGTCCCTTCAATGAATATTCAGGACTGATTGCCTTGGACTGACTGGTTTGATCGCCTTGCAGTCCAAGGGACTCTCAAGAGTCCCTTGTTATCTTGTACCTTGAAGATTAAATTTTGGAGCCAAAAATAATTGAATAAATTAGACTGAACTAACAAAAGCTTTGTTTTCTTATTTGAGTTTGCAGGGGGGAAAGATTTTTTAATGTATAATTTTTATTTAAGTATATTTGAGGCTGTTTTGTAATTTTCCAGTGCTGCTTTCAGAAAAGATGGTTCTTGCTACTTACCGCTTCTCCTGTTCCTTCTGAGTGCTATTAGTACTGTGGCATTCTTATAGGTTGCCACAGGCTGATTAGCAACAAATTAGTGTATTTTTTAAAAGCAGTTGGATATTATGAAAATATTTAAGGTCCCAAATCAGTAGTTTTTTTTTTTTTTTTGGCCCATTAAAAGCTTTGTTTTCTTATTTGAGTTTGCAGGGGGGAAAGATTTTTTAATGTATAATTTTTATTTAAGTATATTTGAGGCTGTTTTGTAATTTTCCAGTGCTGCTTTCAGAAAAGATGGTTCTTGCTACTTACCGCTTCTCCTGTTCCTTCTGAGTGCTATTAGTACTGTGGCATTCTTATAGGTTGCCACAGGCTGATTAGCAACAAATTAGTGTATTTTTTAAAAGCAGTTGGATATTATGAAAATATTTAAGGTCCCAAATCAGTAGTCTTTTTTTTTTTTTTTGGCCCATGCCATGCAGTGTGCATGATCCTGGTTCCCTGCCCAGGAACTGAACCTGTGCCCCCTGCAGTAGAAGCACAGAGACTTAACCACTGGACCACCAGGGAAGTTCCAGAGCAGTGCATTGTTCAGTGAAATTATATCCACATCAATGTGCCAGATTCCAGTCAGTGTTACCAAATGAAGTAAAATTCTTTGAAGTCAAAATGCATGGCAGTGTCATGTTTTGTTCCAGTAATCTGTGGGTATTTCATGGACTGAAACTTGGGAAATCGTGAAAAGGAAAATTGCTCATTTTGTAGTGTAATGAGGTCACAAAGGAATCCTATAGTAATTTTTATTTTTCACTGAATGTAAATGAGCAGTTCATTCTATTGAGTTTTAATTCACCTAGGGTTTATTGCACACCTAGTATGTGAAATGCCAAGGGCAAGTTAACAGTTGCTCCAAAGAATATAAAGATTAGTTAAGACAGTCCTTTTCACTATCTTACTAATGAGTAGAATGAAGAAATATAACTACAGTGCAAGGCAGAACTTGGAAGGCATTGTGAGAAAAATACAAATAGGATACCATGGAGATTTCAGGGGAATACTATCTCATACTACTGCAAACTGGAACAAGGATCTTGGGGAAAGATAGATTTTGAAAGATAGGTATAATTTGGGCACCTAGAGACGGGTGAGGGTTGTTGGGTTTCTCAGGAGAAAGAAATGATATGGAGAAAAGGCTGGGTGAGTTTGATGACCAGCAGAGAGTCTGATGTTACCAAATCACAGGGATCAAAGAGAAAAATTGGGAGAAGCAAGTTTGACCAGATATTATGAGGCCTCATAGGGGAGGCTGTGCTTCGGAGTCCAGTGAAGTTTTAAAACAGTCAAAGTGGCAGAAGCATTTCCCCAGCCTTTGCCCACGCACCATGGCCGCCTTTCCATTGCCGTTTCTAATCCCTCTAGCTATTTTTCCGTATCTGTTCCAGCCAACATTATACACTGTCTCTTTCTTTTCTATACCTCCTTCCCCAGCTGTCAGAATCAGCTCAAAAGTCATCATCTCAGGGAGCACTCTGAAACCCTACAGTTGGAATTAATCATCACTTCCTCTGTTCCCACAGTGATTGTCTTACCGCCTCATTATAGCACTTACTGCATCCTGTCTTGTATTATGGATATTTCCATCTCTGTCTCCCTTCATCAGACTGTAGTGGGCTTCCTATCACAATAGACCCAGCAGAGTGGCTTGAATATATGTTTGTAGAATGAAAGAATGAATAGGCATCCTTGTTTACAGAAGTTTTTATCTTTAATATGTATAGAGAGGTGTAATAAAGACGAAAGTGGTGGAAATTCTAAAAGACTTAAATGATCAGATGAAGAAATTGTTTGGAGAAGTATAAAATATGTGCTCTGTCTCAGTTCAAGAATATTGACCACAGTTTGGCTCTGCTAACCCTTTGCCTGAGCAAAAACCACAGCCCTTCTTCCACACCCATACCCTGCGCCAAACCACAGCCTCACTGCTCCAACTTTCCAACCCGCCTGTGAATGTGCTGCCTGTTACAAGATGGAGCAGATACAGTAAGGCTAGAACAAGAAAGAACACCTGAAAACAAGGGAAATGGATTTTCCCTCTGATTTATTTACTTTTCTCCTTGAAAGTTCACTTTCATGGTTATGAGTATTTTTAAATGGCTTTTCAAACGTTAGCAGATCCTTCAAACTCCTACATGGATCAAAATTGGACTTAAAATGTTTTCTGCACAATTGTGTTGGTTCCTATACTTTCCACCCATGACGGATTTTAGATCACTAGTCAGGGTGATGTATTTGCGCCTTTTCTTTATGCCTTTCAAATTGGCTTTTTTTTTTTTTCATTAAAAAAATATTCAGTCTACATGCACATGTTTTTGTTGATAATGATTTATATGTTTAGAAGCCCAGTTCCCATCAGTAAAATAAGTGGTTGGAGTAGAAGATTTCCAAGTTTTTTCAGCATCTTAAAATGACTCAATTACTTGTGTGACTATAGGAATTAATTTTTGTCCAAGGGCCAACACCTATGGAATCATATAGTTTGGGCTTGAGAATACTTACCACTAGGTGGCAGTAAGAAAAATTGTTCTTAGCAATGAGAAGTGCTTATCAATTTTTAATTTTACTTTAAAAGAGAAATATGGAGGTCCAAAGTTTCCGGTGTCTTTTTAGAAGTTATGAAAACGTAGTCAGGCCTCAGTATGTTGTTTCTGGGACTTATGCTTATTTCATCCAGGAATAAAGCTCTGTGTCCCTTCATAGCAATTTGCATTAGGGAATTATGAGGAAAAAAAAAAAAACAAACATAAGTTAATGATATGGTAAGTATGGAAACTTTGGAAATACAGGTAGTATAAAGAAGAAATTTTAAATCACTCCCTGAAATAATGTTATGGTAATAACTCTCATGTTTCTTCCTAGTATTTTTTTGAATATAAAATCTGTACCTCATTGAATATACAGGTGGCTCAGAGGTTAAAGCGTCTGCCTCCGATGTGGGAGACCCGGGTTCGATCCCTGGGTCAGGAAGATCCCCTGGAGAAGGAAATGGTAACCCACTCCAGTATTCTTGCCTAGAGAATCCCATGGACAAAGAAGCCTGTTAGGCTACAGTCCACGGGGTCGCAAAGAGTCGGACACGACTGAGCGACTTCACTTGCTTTCACTTTCACACCTTGCTTTACAGATTAATGTCACAGTGTCTTTTCTGTGTCATTAAATATCTTTTTTACAGTGTGATTTGTGCTGTTGGATAAACCATGATGAATTTCAACCAGTACAGTGCTGTTGGTTGTTTCTAGTTTTTCACTGTAAAAAGTAATACTGCCGTGAACCTGTATTTTTCCTTAGGATATATTCTTGGAAATCAAGGTACTGGGTAGAGGAATATGAATTTTAATGCTTTGATTATATATCATCAAATGGCTTCCCAGAAAATCTTTACAAATTTCTGCTCCCAACAGCAATGGAGTGCCCCTCTCACCATATTCTTACCAACAATGAGTATAGAGTTGTTTTTCTTATTTTTTTTTTTTTAAAAAGCAGGAGGTAGTAGGGGAAACTAATCTTTATAGCATTTGATTTTTTATTTTATTTTATTTTTTATTTAATACTTTATTCTATTTTACAATGCTGTATTGGTTTTGCCATACATTGACATGAATCAGCCACAGGTGTACACGATCTCCCAATGCCGAAGCCCCCTCCCACCTCCTACCCCACACCATCTCCCCAGATCATCCCGTACACCAGCCCCAAGCATCCTGTATCCTGTATTGAACATAGACTGGCGCTTCATTTCTTATATGATAGTATACATGTTTCGGTGCCATTCTCCCAAATCCTCCCACCCTCCCCCTCTCCCTCAGAGTCCAAAAGTCCACTCTATACCTCTGTGTCTCTTATGTTGTCTCACTTACAGGGTCATCATTACTTTCTAACCATATCATTTTGGGAATTTAGGCCAGGACAAATCTTCCTATTAAGTTATTTTTGTGTTTCTAAGACTGTGTTATAAAGTCAGCTTGTATAATGCAGTTGTTGTGATACTATCTAGGGAACTGTTTATGGCTGTTTTAAACACTGCTTGGTATTATTTACAGTACCTGATTGCAGCCTCTGAATCTATTGAATGTCCTAGATTTTTTTTTTAATTTTCATTGGCTCAGTCTCCAGAGTAAAGGCATGCAGTTTGGGGGAGCTAGCCTCCATGCACTCCATGCACTCCAGCGCCCAGCATGTCAGTCCCTCTGGGCAGCTGGGATTAAAGAGGTAAGCCTTTACATAGTTTTCCTTAGGACTTGCAGTCTTAGCTGACCCTTAACTGTTGCTGCCTTGAACCTGGTTTTCTTCTATTGTATATGCACTATGCTACTTCCTATCCCAACTGGGTCTGTAGTAATTCATGCTTTAATTTTTAAGAGTCACCCATTTGAATTATGATGGCAGCCACCAGTTTCTTGTTCAGTCGCTCAGTCATATCCAGTTCTTAGGGACCCTGCAGCACACCAGGCTTCTCTATCCTTCACCATCTCCCAGACCATATTCAAACTCATGTGCATTGAGTCGATGATGCTATCCAACCATCTCATCCTCTGTCATTCCCTTCTCCTCCTGCCTTCAATCTTTCCCATCATCACGGTCTTTTCAGATGAGTCGGCTCTTCCCATCAGATGGCCAAAGTACTGGACCTTCAGCATAAGTCCTTCCACTGAATACTTAGGACTGATTTCCTTTAGGATTGACTGGTTTGATCTCCTTGCAGTCCAAGGGAATCTCGAGAGTCTTCTCCAACACCACAGTTCAAAAGCATCAATTCTTTTGTGCTCAGCCTTCTTTATGGTCCAACTTTCAATCCGTACATGAATACTGGAAAAACCATAGTTTTGTCTATATAGACCTTTGTTGGCAAAGTGATGTCTCTGCTTTTTAATATGCTATCTGGGTTGGTCACAGCTTTTCTTCCAAGGAGCAAGCATCTTTTAATTTCATGGCTGCAGTCACTGTCTGCAGTGATTTTGGAGCCCAAGAAAATAATGTCAGTCTCTGTTTCCATTGCTTCCCTGTCTATTTGCCGTGAAGTGATAGGACAGGGTGCCATGACCTTAGGCTTAATTGAAACTTTGCTTAATTGAGTTTCATTAAAAACTGAATTTATGGGATTTTAAGTGAGATGCCATACTTAGAGAACATAGCCAGGTGCTTCATTTGTGGTAAGCACTCATGAAAACTTTGTTATCATTGCTAGAAACCCTCAAGAAGCAACACTTGAGCAGGTAATTGGGCTAGAAGAGCCCCCAGGTCTCCCGCATTGCAGGCAGACACTTTAACCTCTAAGCCACCAGGGCAGACCCCATCAGAGGGACTAGAACATACCGACGCCTTAAGGGACCAAAGAGCCTTCAGGTCTCCAAACAAGCCAAGGGGGCAAAATCAGCCCCAGACAGAGACTGCAAAGCCAGTGGGGCAAGGTTTCACCTTTTAGGGAGAGGTTTGAGCTTCACCCTAAGTTATTGGGAGTCTTAAGCTGAATGTTGACTTCCCTGTTGACTCAGTCGGTAAAGAATCTACCTGCAAGGCTGGAGACTCAAGTTCGATTCCTGGGTTAGGAAGATCCCTTGGAAAGGAAATGGCAACTCACTCCAGTATTCTTGCCTGGGAAATTGCATGGACAGAGGAGCCTGGCAGGCTATAGTTCATGGTGTTGCAGAGAGTCGGACCCCACTAAGGGACTAAACTACCGCCAAGCTGAATGTTGTTTTCCAGTTCACTAAGTCATGTCTGACTCTTTGCTACCCCATGGACTGTAACCCTCCAGGTTCCTCTGTCCATGGGATTTTCCAGGCAAGAATACTGGCGTATGTTGTCATTTCCTTCTCCAGGGGGTCTTCTGGACCCAGGGATCAGATCCACATTTCCTGCATCTCTCCTGCATTGGCAGGTGGATTCTTTACCACTGAGCCACCAGAGAATCCAGTCAGATTTGCATTGTTTAACTATTCCGCTGCTTCAAGGAGAACCCACACAGGGACATTCCTTATAAGGTTTTACCTTAAAGTAGGTAACCAGTCTTGGGCATGTTTCTTTCAATGTGTCTCAGTTTCCTCATTGGTAACACATTCAGTAATAGCACTCACCCCGTAGGCTGTGGGGATTAAATGAGTTGCTCTCTGTAAATTGTTAGTACAGCTCACAGCATGTAAATGCTTTAAATGTTTGCTAAATAGAATGCCAGTCTGGTAACAGAAAATTAAGCACTTCCAGTGCTGTTTTCCCTCCATCTAGCATCAAACTAATCTCCTCTGTGAGAAACCCAGGCTGCTCCTGATTCTGAGCCTTTTGCAGCCTACTTTCCTAATAAGGAAACTGAGTTTCCCTCTCCCCTGCCTGGTCTAATGTGGGCACCTCCACGTGGGTGCAGCAGATGGTTAGCCAAGCCTGGCTGGACTTTTCCTTCACCGGAACACCTACACTGCACTCCCCACAGGGAGTCAGGTCCCACCTGCTGAAGGCACCATGTGTGCCCCTTGCTGTGGTTAACTAACCTCCCCTCGAAGAATGGCACATTGACTGTAATTTACCTCCCCTGGCTCTGCCAACCTAACCACGACTGCTTGATCTCACCCAGAATGCATTTAGTGTTTGAAAATAACTGGGAGGTGAATTCTCCTGGGGCTGTTGTCAGCTCCTGTTTGCTTGCTATATTTATACAGGATAGCTTTGAGCTGAAAGGAAAAAAAGGCCAATACTTGGCAAGTAGCTTCCGTCCAGACTTCTCTTCACTCCAGAAGGAACCTTTTCATTGTCTTATGCCTTATTAAAAAATTCACTTTAACCCTGTAAATTTCCTGTTTTTCTCCCTCCCCAGTGGTTTCATTTTTTGTGCGTCATATTATGCATGTGGCTGAGTCTTTTTTTTAAATCATTAATATCTTCTACTAAGTAGTAGTATTTCAAAGTTACTTTGTTAGCTTGCTATGAACTCTTCTAATTTGAAAACAGTAGGTTGGCTTTCAGGTAGGAACGCAGAGACAGAAAGTTGCTCAGTCATGTCCGACTCTTTGTGACCTCTAAAAAATTCACTTTAACCCTGTAAATTTCCTGTTTTTCTCCCTCCCCAGTGGTTTCATTTTTTGTGCGTCATATTATGCATGTGGCTGAGTCTTTTTTTTAAATCATTAATATCTTCTACTAAGTAGTAGTATTTCAAAGTTACTTTGTTAGCTTGCTATGAACTCTTCTAATTTGAAAACAGTAGGTTGGCTTTCAGGTAGGAACAGCAGAGACAGAAAGTTGCTCAGTCATGTCCGACTCTTTGTGACCTCATAACCTATACGGTCCATGGAATTCTCCAGGCCAGAATACTGGGGTGGGTAGCCTTTTTCTTCTCCAGGGGATCTTCCCAACCCAGGGATCGAACCCAGGTCTCCCGCATTACAGGCAAGTTCTTTACCAGCTGAACTCTTTCAGCAGATTTCAACCGATATATACTTAGTAGTATTGTCTGGAGTTCTTTTTTTCTTCTTCTGAACTTTTTGTTTTGTATTAGGGTATAGCCAATTAACAATGTTGTAATAGTTTCAGATAAAGAGCAAAGGGGCTTAGCCATACATATTCATGTATCCATTCTCCCCCAAACCCCCCTCCCATCCAGGCTGCCACATAACATTGAGCAGAGTTTCCTGTGCTAGACAGTAGGTCCTTGTTGGTTATCCAGTTTATCCATACACAGTAGTATGTACATGTTCATCCCAGACTCCCAAACTGTCCCTTTCCCCCAACAGCTATAAATTCACTCTCTTAAGTCTGTGAGTCTGTTTCTATTTTGTAAGTAAGATCATTTGCAGCAACATGGATGGACCTAGAGAGTGTCATACTGAGTGAAGTAAGTCAGAGAAGGAGAAATACTGGCATTCCTTATATGTAATCTAAAAAGAAATGACACAAATGAACTTACTCCCTAGAGTTCTGCTTTGAGGAAACTGAGGCAAGTCAGAGCTCACAGGGAGAAAGTACCGTGATCTACATAAAAGGGTGCCCACCAGACTAGGGGTGAGTTTTCCCCGGGGAGGAATTGTGATGGGGAAAAGAGATGGCACAGAGGTCTTCCTTGATGTTTCTAATGCTCTATTAAGTTCCATGGTGGAGAAACTATTGTATTATTTTGTATCTTTTTGAATATGTAAAATGGTTTGTGATAGAACTGACATGATGAGTTGGTGATATGTGCCCTTTGTGTTAACTGGCAAAGCAGAAAGAAGAAAAATATATAAACCCATAATAGCGCCATCCCAGAGACTTAACGTTTGGTGATATTTTCTTTCATTATTTTTGTTGTTGTTGTTCCTCTGTCTGGATTGGAGAAGGCAATGGCACCCCACTCAAGTACCCTTGCCTGGAAAATCCCATGGGCGGAGGAGCCTGGTAAGCTACAGTCCATGGAGTCGCTGAGAGTCGGACACAACTGAGCGACTTCACTTTCACTTTTCACTTTCATGCATTGGAGAAGGAAATGGCAACCCACTCCAGTGTTCTTGCCTGGAGAAACCCAGGGACGGGGGAGCTTGGTGGGCTACCATCTATGGGGTCGCACAGAGTCAGTCACGACTGAAGCGACAGCAGCAGCAGCATGTCTGGATTATTTTTATAGTGATGAGCTCATTTCTATATATACAGTTTTGCATCTTCCTTTCTTTATTATTATAACCATTTAAAATGCTGTCATATGTTCTTTATAAGCATTTAATGGCTTACAATGAGCCACAGTATTGAGGATATCACAGATTAATAATTCCCTCCTATTAGACTTTTTTTTTTGCTATAAGAAATAACACTGTGATGAATATCTTTGCACATAATCCACATTGTCATATTTTGATTTATTTCCTTAAATGTATGCCAGATACATTAAAAGTCCTGAATGCTTTTGAAACTTTTAATATACATTCTCAAGTTGTTTTCTATAAAGTAACCAACCTATAAAGTATCTAAATGTTGCCACTTATAACATGTCTACATGTTACAAATGTCTAGGCAAACATAGCCCTATCAGTCCAAGCTTAGGGGTGGGTTATGGGCTGTGTTATACTCACTCACATTTTGTGGGTGCCTTTGTCTGATTAGCAGTAGCACTGATGTGTGATTCCATTTGAATTTTTCCAATAGCTCACACAGAACACTTGTTTCAGAGAACCCAGATTGGCCTTAGGTATTCAAGTCTGTAAAAACTTTAATTCATTTAGTGGAAAATAGTTTGTTGATATATAAATTTGCCCTTTTTGATTATGAGGCTAAACATTTATCCATGTGTTTCTTGGGCATTAGTGTTTTATCTTAGGAAGGCCTCTTGATAAAAGTGAAAGTGGAGAGCGAAAAAGTTGGCTTAAAGCTCAACATTTAGAAAATGAAGATCATGGCATCTGGTCCCATCACTTCATGGGAAATAGATGGGGAAACAGTGGAAACAGTGTCAGACTTTATATTTTGGGGCTCCAAAATTACTGCAGATGGTGACTGCAGCCATGAAATTAAAAGACGTTTACCCCTTGGAAGAAAAGTTATGACCAACCTAGACAGTATATTCAAAAGCTGAGGCATTACTTTGCCGACTAAGATCAAGTCAAGGCTATGGTTTCTCCTGTGGTCATGTATGGATGTGAGAGTTGGACTGTGAAGAAGGCTGAGCATCGAAGAATTGATGCTTTTGAACTGTGGTGTTGGAGAAGACTCTTGAGAGTCCCTTGGACTGCAAGGAGATCCAACCAGTCCATTCTGAAGGAGATCAGCCCTGGGATTTCTTTGGAAGGAATGATATAAAACAAAGATCATGGCATCCGATCCCATCACTTCATGGGAAATAGATGGAGAAACAGTGGAAATAGTGTCAGACTTTATGTTTTTGGGCTCCAAAATCACTGCAGATGGTGACTGCAGCCATGAAATTAAAAGATGCTTATTCCTTGGAAGAAAAGTTATGACCAACCTAGATAGCATATTCAAAATCAGAGACATTACTTTGCCAACTAAAGTCCGTCTAGTCAAGGCTATGGTTTTTCCTGTGGTCATGTATGGATGTGAGAGTTGGACTGTGAAGAAGGCTGAGCACAGAAGAATCGATGCTTTTAAACTGTGGTGTTGGAGAAGACTCTTGAGAGTCCCTTGGACTGCAAGGAGATCCAACCAGTCCATTCTAAAGGAGATCAACCCTGGGATTTCTTCGGAAGGAATGATGCTAAAGCTGAAACTCCAGCACTCTGGCCACCTCGTGCAAAGAGCCGACTCATTGGAAAAGACTCTGATGCTGGGAAGGATAGGGGGCAGGAGGAGAAGGGAACGACAGAGGATGAGATGGCTGGATGGTATCACTGACTCAATGAACGTGAGTCTGAGTGAACTCCGGGAGATGATGATGGACAGGGAGGCCTGGCGTGCTGCAATTCATGGGGTCACGAAGAGTCAGACACGACTGAGCGACAGATCTGAACTGATATATCCATTTAATAGAGAATGAACTAAGTTCATTTTTTACAGTTTTTGAGAGCTTTACAATGTTGTGTTAGTTTCTGCTGTACAGTGAAATAAATCAGCCATATGCATACATATATCCCCTCTCTCTGGAACTTCCCTGCCACCCACCCCATCCCACCCCTCTATGTCATCAGACAGCACTAAGCTGAGCTCCCTGTGCTATACAGCAGGTTCCCACTAGCTATTTATTTTACATATGGTATACATATCACACAGTGTATATATATCAATCCTAATCTCCCAATTCATCCCACCTCCCTTACCCCCTGTGTCCCTGTGTTCATTCTCTACATCTGTGGCTCTTCCTGCTGTGCAAATGGGTTCAACTGTACCATGTTTCTAGATTTTACACATATGCATTATTATACGATATTTGTCCTCTCTTTCTGACTTACTTCACTCTGTATGACAGACTCTAGGTCCATCTAAATCTTTACAGATGGCCCATTTCATTCCTTTTTATGGCTGAGTAGTATTCCCTTGTATATATGTACCACATCTTCATTCATTCATCTGTCAATGGCCATTTAGGTTGCTTCTATGCCCTGGCTATTGTAAACAGTGTTACAGTGAACACTGCTGGTTGATGGGAATGTAAACTGATATAACCACTATGGAGAACAGTATGAATATTCCTTCAAAAATTATAAATCTTACTACCATATTGTTACTGAGTCTAAGCTCACTCAGCTCACCACAGGATAGGCCAATTGAAGAGGGGTGAGGTGCTTTTCTTTGAAAAAGTGGCTGACCCAGACGTTTGCAGACTAATGTCTCCAAATCACTATTTAGTCTGGGTTTGGACACCAGGTTCTTTTATGGATCATAGACTAGGGGAGGTAAGGACACAAAGTTAAAAGGCTGTTAATCTTCCATATATCTCCTAGAATGGCAAGCCTCAGGCAGCAGGGGTGGGGGTAGTGGTGGTGGTGGTGTTTATTTCTTCCTTTTGGCAATCTACAGGTGGACACAGTTCTGAACAGAACACTTTAGCTTAACAGTCAGGCAGAGGGGCAGGATTCTCTGAGTCAGGCAGTTATGCTTGATTATAGTAACAAAAGCAGTGGAAAGTAAGTAAAAAAAGAACACTTCCAACATGGAGTCAAAATTGACTTCCCTCTGTAACTTCTCTCTGTAACCCAGCAATCCCACCCTGGACATAAACCCTGTGTGCCTACATATGGGTTGAGTCACTTGAATTGTGTCTGACTCTTTGCAACCCTATAGACTGTGGCCCACCAGGCTCCTCTGTCCATGGGATTCTTCAGGCAAGACTATTGGAGTGTGTTGCCATTCCCTCCTCCAAGAGATTTCCCTGTTCAAGGATCAAATCCCTGTTTCCTGCGGCTCCAGCATTGCTGGTGGATTCTTTACCACTGAGCCGCCATCATCAAAGCCAATAAACCCTGCTGCTGCTGCTAAACTGTAATTCAAAAAGCCTTACATTTTTTAAGGACCTGACCAAGTTCACAAACAAGATCAGCCGAGTCACGGATCCAAGATCCTGAGACAATGTGAACCCAAAGGCTGGGCTGATGTGCTAAACATTCTGCCTACTGATTTTTCCAATCTTCCATCAAAGGGGTGAGTGTGATTTCCGTAATCAATGCCCCTTAGTCTCTTTCCTTCTGTTGCCTTCAGTACCTTTTCCTTCACTGTCACAGCCATTTTTAAATTTGAGTTCCTATAACAAGCAGTAGGTTTGTTGACCCTTCTCTCCCTTTGCTTACATCACATGCAAACAGATATGTTCACTGGGATGCAAAGATCCCTCTTATATCAGGATGGTGATGACAGCAACAGGGAAAACAATTTTAACATCAACTTCCCATATCTTCCAATGAAGTTATTCCATTTCCAAAAGTGCCTTTCACAACATACAGCAATGATTTTCAAAATGGTCTCTGGACCAGCAGCATCTTGTCTAAAGTACAAATTCTCAGGTCCTAGACCCACCACATCAGAAACTCTGCAATCTTTGCTTTCACAAGACTTTCCGTTGATTTTTTTTTCACTTTTTTAAAAAGGTTTTTAGCTCCCCAACCAGGGGTTGAACCCACAACCCCTGAGTTGGAAGGTGAAGTCTTAACCACTGGACCATCAGGGAAGTCCCTTCTAGGTGATTCTGATATTGCTAACCATTGACCTGTAATATCGTCATCAATGAATTGTTAAAATAACAGCATAATACCAAGCATCTTATGGGCTATTCCTTTACAGAAGCATCTATAAACAAGCTCAAAGAAGGCAGCAACCTCTGAGGAATCCTGAACCCTGTTGATCTCAGATGTGCTGTTATTTTCAGCTGGCATCTCCTGCTTGTGTATATAAGGGGTGAATGCCTTGAGCACACAAAATTAAAATGAGTGCTATAATGGATTCCTTGCACACACAGACATGACATTTGCAGGCAAGTCACTAACCACACATGTCCTGATCATGTTCATTTATTTCAAATGAATTCTCTTCTCATTTATCATCTGGTAAAAAGGGCCCTAGCTAATGAGGGCTGGAGCTGGCTGGGAAGGAGAAGATGAAGGAGAACAGAACAGATGGTTTTGCAGTGTTACTAACAGCCTTGAAAACCAACAGGGTCAAACATTGCTTTTCAACGCGCTCTTTCTGCAGTCTTGAGTTGTGGACAGCATCCTGGGGCATCCATGGAGGCGCTCCTTTCGAAAAATTTCTTGACTGGCCATGTTGAATTTGCGTTGGTCCTAAACAGAAGTCTGGGCTTCTCAGGTGGCACAGTGGTGAAAATTCCACCAGCCAGTGCACGAGATGCAAGAGACGCAAGTTCAATCCCTGGGTAGGGAAGATTCCCCTGGAGTAGAAAATGGCAACCCGCTCGAGTATTCTTGCCTGGAGAATCTCATAGACAGAGGAGCCTGGTGGGCTGTAGTCCATGGACTCGCAAAGTCCAACAAAATTGAGCACACACATACACACACAAACAGAAGTCTCAGACTGCTCTTTGATTTTCCCGGCCTTTCCTGAATGTGAATGACTAGAACAACCCACCACCTTGTTTTCTCTTTTGTTTATATTCTGCCACATTCTAAACAGGCTATAATCTTTGGAGCTCTTGTCTGCAGGAAGAAAGTTAAACAAAAACACACTGTCCCTAAAGAGCAATTGTTCTCTGGTCACTCATCTCCCTGCAGGGACCAAATTGTTTTGTAATTTTTCTTTAGGCAGCCACTAATTAGCAACCAGCAATTAGCAATCATTTTCATTATAAGCTGCTCTCTCCCCCAGTAAGGACTTAAAATACAGTTAAAATGGAAGCAATCAGATTGGAGGATTACCACTGAAAGGCAAAATAGCTAAGAAAGGACACTCACCCCAAAGTCATTATTGTATACAGAGAGAAGGTTGCAGATAATTAAAAGACAAAGTTGGTGTGTCTGCCTATCAGCTTTGCTACCGAGAGGTGAATGTGTCTTTTTAAAATTCAATTCCAATTTTAAAAATCAATAGGTGGTTATACTCTTGAGAAAAAATAGAATAATTTCTCATATTTGAATACATAAATGAGCAAAGTTGACTTTACATCTGTTCGGAGTCAGGAATGCATTTTCTTAACCTGTTATCAGAATGGTTTCACTATCCCATCAGGACTCTGGTCATGTAAACTTTTAGGAAATAAATACTATTTCAACATTTTAAAAAATAGGCTTGGGAATCCGATATTTGCATATAAATAGGTAGTAACTCAGAACCCAACTACAAGAAGAAAATGATTTCCACAATTTAATCATTCCTGGTAAATTTGCTATTACAAATGTCCTTGTCATGTTATTTTTAAATGGAAGTTAATTGCTGAAATTCCTTTTGAAACAAAAGTGAAACAAGGGCTTCCAAGACACATCAATGGCATGATGCAATGAAACCACATGGAATTCTTTTTTCCCCCAAGTTTCAGCCACAGGAAAAGAACATATGTGATGATCATTTCCCATCACTTGGTTTGACTGCTTTCACCTGGAGTATAGATTTCCACATTCATGGCTTTGGAAATCCAGATAGCATAGCAACCAGTCCACCCAATCCAGCTCCCTCCTTTAGAATAACTTGTGTATGTGTGTGTGTGGTCAGCCATGGCCAACTCTTTGCAGTCCCATGAACTGTAGCCTTGTCAGGCTTCTCTGTCTATGGAATTGTCCAGGCAAGAATACTGGAATGGGTTGCCATTTCCTACTCCAAGGGATCTTCCCAACTTAGGGATCAAACCTGAGTCTCTTGCATCACTTGCATTGGCAGGCGAATTCCTTACCACTGCGCCACCTGGGATAACTACTAACTATGTCCTTTCAAAGTGTCTCTGGGCTGGTATCTGTGTCATTTCCAGCATTTAAAGACTTTTAAGCAGAGAAGGACTTCCTTGTTTATCAATGTTAGAAGAACAGACTAGATCCCTGGAGCTTGCTCAATCCAGAATAAGAGGAATATCTCTGACCCTCAGACCATCATGGCTGCTGTTTCCAGGTGCCTCCAACCTACATCCACTCAGAGGCATCAGCTTCCTCCCTTTATGCCAAGCCGGGGCCAGACATATTATGTCCACCCAGGCTGGTAAGGTCCCCAGTTGGCTCCAGCTTTTCAGAATGATGTCCTTGAGTAACAAGATATACAACCCTAACCAACCATCCTAGTTTGTGAGGACTCTATTTTAGCACAGAAGGTCTCACTTCCTAGGAACCCCTCAGTCCTGGCTAACCCAGAAAAGCTGGTCCCCTAAATCATACCTTTTCATCCTCCTCCAAATTGGGTCAGTTGCCTTAGTAACCCTCTGGTTGGGCTACCTGCCCATCTCCCCATCAATGGCACACCTAGAACTATCTCTTCTCGGGAAAATGCAGCTACCTAGCCCTCAGACTTTTGAAATCCAAGCTTTCTCTATTCTCTGACATATGGAAAATGTATATTTCTAGGAGAGAAATCTACAGTGTGAGCGTTTTCCTTGAAAGGGGAATAAAAAGACATCTTCCATCCTTTGTAAGTGCTTTCAGCCCTGAGTATATGTTAGAATTATCTATGAATTTGAAGCACTCCCTTATGCCTGGACCCCACTCCTGGCCAATTCAATAAGAATCTATGATGTGTGACCTGGTCATCAATAGGACTAAAATCCATTTGTCAAAGGGCAGTGGAGAAAAGGTTTTGCTTTATTTCAGTTGTAAGATGTTCAATAAATTAATACAACTGGACATGTATGTCTATAAGCTATGAGCCTTAAAGTCTCAACTACTGACCCATGAAGGTCACAGAAATACAGCTTAGGTAAAACTAAAAATTTCCTACATGCTGAAATTTGCTTACAGTGAAAATTTCGTGTTCAAATTTTTTTAGTTATATTCATGTATAATTATTGTAAAGCATTGGCTGTATTCCTTGCATTGTATAATATATCCTTATAGCTTATTTATTTTATACATAGTAGTTCCTCTGATCCCTGTAAATACTAAATATAAAATCCGGTGCTTCACAGGCTGGGGCCAACAAACCTACAATCTCAGGATTTGGGGGCAGAAAGATTCTCTTTCTTCCCCATCCTCCCTTATAACCCAACTGAACTCATATTATCAATATCATTATTATTGTTTTTAATTTCCTGATCACCTTCAGAATCTTGCTTAGCAAACTGTGACTGTCAGCTCTAAAGAGTTTCTCAAAATTGGATTTATTTATGCCAGCTCTCAAGAAGACACAGGAGTGTGTATATTTAAGCATATATTTAACTGTAAATGTAATCGTTTATAACCACTTTTAAATGCTCACTCTGGACTCAATCTCAAATGCCATGCCTTTACATTATTTTTGACATATTTATAATTGCCTGGAAGGGTTTCCCAGACAACCAACAGTTTTATTGGGTCAGAAAATCTTGATGTGACCTAAATTTTATATAGGGCTCTTTATTTCTGTTGGTGATGCAAAATATTGGAATAATTTAAGATCCTGCTGTGTGTATAAGAATCAGAAGAGGTAAATGGCATGATTAGTGCCTTTTAAAATTCTAACTAAATAATTCAGAGAAGTTTGGATAAAATATATGATACAAAATAAAACTACCTGGGAAATGTTCAAGACCATCTATTATTCAGAACCAAAGTATGTGGGTAAGAATATTAATAAGACTGTGCTGATCTGGGTCTGTTCAAATGTGGCCACTAATGAGAACAGGCTTCAGAAGTGTTGAGTCTTGAATTAATAAGTCCTCAGCCAGAAACTCCAGACCAGAGCTTCCTCTTCTAGGACAGTGTGGCTGGAGCCTAGAGGATCCTGAGACCAGGAAAGGCAGACTCCAGCTATGAGAGTGAAATTCCTCCTTGGCTTCTTTTAGATGTGTGTGCGTGTGCTAAGTCGCTACAGTCGTGTCCGACTTTGCAATCCCATGGGCTGTAGCCAGGCTGCTCTGTCCATGGGGATCCTCCAGGCAAGAATACTGGAGTGGGTTGCCACAATCTCCAGGCGATCTTCCCTACCCAGGGATTAAATCCGTGTCTCTTAGGTCTCCTGCCTCGGCAGGCAGGTTTTTACCATTAGGGCCACATGGGAAGCCCTTTTTCAGATGTACATATGCTAAATGAGGGCTTCCCTGGTAGCTCAGCCGGTAAAAAATCCACCTGCAATGCAAGTAGATCCAGGTTCAATCCCTGGGTCAGAAAGATCCCCTGGAGAAGGAAATGGCAACCCACTCCAGTATTTTTGCCTGGAAAACCCCA
>SJYC01025596.1:0-49650 GCA_006408675.1 Madoqua kirkii | reverse complement strand
TTGTACACCAAATAATAAATTTAAAAATCTGGATAAATCTATACTAGTAAGGAGATAGAATCAGTAATCAAAATCCTCCCCAACAAAGAGAAGTCTTGGACCAGATAACTTCACTGGAGAATGCTACTAAATCTTTCAAAAATAATTAATACTAATCTTTCTCAAACTCTCAAAAAATTAAACAGATGCTGCCTCTGCTATTAGAATGTCCTCTAAACACTGACATATCTGATACATTCCTCATTTGCTCTCTAGAATTATATTTTCTGTGAGGTTATTTTTTTTTTCCTTTTTAGAAAGAATTCTAGACTCAACAGAAATTTCTTGTGGATATTTTATTGAAATTTTAGAGAAAGTCTGTCTCTTGGGTTAGGTTCAATTACTCTTACCAGAAAGCTGAATTTAAAAAGGAATTTGATGCCCAACATACCTTTTGAGTCTCTTTATGAGTTTTGCCAATCCTGCCTTTAAGACCTAAAGCCAGGAAGTTTGGTTCTACCACCAGAAAAGAACCTGGGTCCCTGAAAGCTTGTGTGAGACTCAGAACTCTTAAGTCTACAATTCTCTAGTGAATTCTGCCTGTCTGCAATTCTCTAGTGTGTTCTCTTGTCTTGAGTAGAAACTGATTTTGTGGAATTAGGTAGTGGAATGACATCATGATATGTGAAAGAGCTGCCAAACATGCTGGAGCCATTATAGTTGTTACCGTCATAAGTTATTTGTAATAATTAAAATATGTATCACAATAATTGTAAGTTTTTCCTACTTATGTCTGAAGTTATCTGTATATTTTTTTAAGATTTAAAAATTTAAAAAAATTGAATTTGAATATAGCATTGTGGGCAAGCTACTTTCTGGTACATTTGAATCCAGATATTCATTCCTATTATTTATGAAACTTGGGTTTTTGTCATTACTTTCCTTCTGCTAATATGGCTTCAAATGTTAAAGCAACCAAAAGACTCTTAACTTAAATCCCTTATAAACAGTGTTACACTGCTTTTTTTCTGGGTTTTTTTTTTTTTTAAAGAGGGTTTCTATACTTTCTTTCTTCTTGCCACTTGAATGTTTAAAGTTCATTTCAAAACAATTATAAAGCCTATAGAAAATATAGAAATTAATAACTTCAGTGCATAAATTGTCAGTGGAACAAAAGGAAAAAAATAGGAAAACCTATTTGGAATTTCCTTTTGCATTATTTTTAGAGGTCTGATAAATGATCTTGTCATAGTGCTTTAAATAGAGTTTCACTTGCCACCAACTAAAATCAACAATCTAATGACAGAATGTTTAAAATCTCTCTTGTTCTTTGCTATAAACTGTCCAGAAGGAGCAACATTCTGGACTTTCTGAGCATCATCAGTTTAGCTTGTATTTCTGTGGTTTGCTGCAGATGGTTTGGAAAGTGCAGTACACCCACATGGGAAGGATATCTCTAGCAGTGTATGGTTACCATTGATTCTTCTGCAGTTGAATTCTTGTGCAAAAATCGTTTGGAAGTGCTGCTCTGGCAATCAGTCAAGACCTAATGCTTAGTATAATCCAGTCTGGAAAATATTGCATAAGTCTGGTTGAAGTTAAATCTCCACACTCCAGTAAAAGAAGGCTGTGAGCACTTTGGAAGATTGTCATTTGGTCTGTCTGCATTTTGGCAGAATCAAGAGCTACCTCAGTTTATCTGAGACGTTAGAATTTTTCAGGAAAATTATCTTGGACTTTTTCCAGCCTAATTAGGAGATATAATCTGCAGCCTATAAGTGTCAATTCCTGATAAATGCCCTTGGTGCTGAAGTCATGTTTTTTACCCACTCAGTGACCAGTAATAGTCTCTGACCCTCCTCCTTTTTTTTTAAGATAATGAGAGAAAAGTTGTACTTACAGGTCTTTGAGAGAAGAGATCTGATTGGTCAAGGCTATAGAGACAAGAGCATCATGTACTCTTCCTGTATTTCAGAATTCTGGATTTATTATGAGTGCATGTAATACTCAGGCATATTTTGCAATTTCTCAAACTTTCATAGAGCCTTTATTCTGTCAAAATATTCTGCTAGATGCTGTGCAAAATATACACACAAAAAAAGCAGCCTACATCACACATAAACACAATAGCTTTCTCTTCTCTTATCCCACCCAGTAAGCTCATATATTCCAAGAATTTAAGGTATTTACAACTCAAGGTAAATATGTCTTTTTGTTAACAACGTACATTATAGACTCAAAAACACAAATTAATTTTAGGTCTAAAACAACCTGGATGGTGAGTTAGAGAAAGATGATAGAGCACTGTGGAAGATAAATGCTGTTGAGAGACCTCAGCCATTTAGAAAAGTGGTAAAGAACAAGAAGTGAGTTTTAGAATGGGTGAATATTTAAGGAGAAAAGACAGACTGTTCACAATGAGAAGATATCATTGTGTTATTGTTGTTCAGTTGGAAAATCATCTCTGGCTGTTGGCAACTCCATGGACTGCAGCATGCCAGACTCCTCTCCTCTGCTATCTCCTAGAGTTTGCTCAAATTTATTTCCATTGAGTCAATGATGCTATCTCATCATCTACTGCCCCTTTCTCCTTTTCTCTTCAGTTTTTCACAGCATTGGGGTCTTTTCCAGTGAGTTGGCTCTTCAAATCAGGTGGCCAAAGTATTGGAGCTTCAGCTTTAGCATCAGTCCTTCCAATGAATATTCAGGATTGATTCCCATAAGGATTAACTGGTTTAATCTTGCAATCCAAGGGAATCTCAAGAGTCTTCTCCAGCACAGTTTGAAAGCATCAATTCTTCAGTGCTCAGCCTTCTTTATAATCTAACTCTCACATCTGTATATGACTACTGGAAAAACCATAGCTTTGACTAAATGGACCTTTATTGGCAATGTGATGTCTCTGCTTTTTAATATGCTGTCTAGGTTAATCATAGCTTTTCTTCCAAGGAACAAGTGCCTTTTAATTTCATGGCTGCAGTCACTGTCTGCAGTGATTTTAGAGCCCCCCAAAAATCTGTCATTGTTTCCACTTTTTCCCAATCTATTTGCCATGAAGTGATGGGACTGGATGCCGTGACCTTAGTCTTTTGAATGTTGAGTTTTAAGCCAGCTTTTTTACTCTCCTCTTTCACCCTCATCAAAAGGCTCTTTAGTTCCGCTTTGGTTTCTGCCATTAGAGTAGTGTTATCTGCATATCTGAGGTTGTTGATAATTCTCTTGGCAGTCTTGATTCCAGTTTGTGATTCATCCAGCCTGGTATTTTGCATGATCTACTCTGCATACAAGTTAAATAAGCAAGGTGACAGTATGTAATCTTCTCATACTTTCTCAATTTTGAACCAGTCTGTTATTCCATGTCTAGTTTGAAATGTTGCTTGACCTGCATGTAGGTTTCTCAGGAGGTAAAGTAAGGTGGTCTGGTATTTCCATTTCTTTACGGATTTTCCACAGTTTGTTGTGATTCACACAGTCAAAGTCTTTAGTGTAGTCAATGAAGCAGAAGTGGATGTCTTTCTGGAATGATCCAGCAAATGTTGGCAGTTTGATCTTCTGCCTCTTTGAAACTAAGCTTGTACATCTGAAAGTTTTTGATCATGTACTGCTGAAGCCTTGCTTGAAGGATTTTGAGCATAAACTTGTTAGCATATGAAATGAGCGATTGGCCGTGATTGTATAAGGTTAGTACTCTGTGTTGTAAAATGAGCAAAACTGTACTGTAGTTTGAACATTCTTTGGCATTGCCTTTTTGGAATTGGAATGAATATTGGCCTTTTCCAGTCCTGTTGCCTTTCCTGAGTTTTCCAAATTTGCTGATGGTATCGAGTGCAGCACTTTAACAGCATTGTCTTTTAGGATTTTAAGTAGCTCAGCTGGAATTCCATCACTTCCACTGGCTTTGTTTGTGGTAATACACCCTAAGACCCGCTTGACTTCACACACCAAGATGTCTGGCTGTAGGTGAGTGACCACACCATCGTGGTTATTTGGGTCATTAAGATCATTTTGCACAGTTCTGCTGTATATTCTTAACCACCTCTTCATCTCTTCTGCATCTATTAGGTCCTTACTGTTTCTGTCCTTTATTGTACCCATCTTTGCATGAAATAGTCCTTTGATAGCTCTCAGTATTCTTGAAGAGATATCTAATCATTCTCATTCTATTGTTTTCTTCTATTTCTTTGCATTGTTTATTTAAGAAGGCCTTATCTCCCCTTGCTATTCTTTAGACCTCTGCGTTCAGTTGGATATATCTTTCCCTTTCTCCCTTGCTTTTCACTTCTCTTCTTTCCTCAGCTGTTTGTAAAGCCTCCCCAGACAACCACTTTGTCTTCTTACATCTCTATCTTTGGGATAGTTTTGGTCACCACCCTTTGCACAGTATTACAAACCTCCATCCACAGTTCTTCAGGCACTCTGTTTACTGAGTCTAATCTCTCAAATCTGTGCATCAACTTCACTGTTAATCATAACGGATTTGATTTTAGGTCATGTGTGAATGGCCTAGTGGTTTTCCCTACTTTTTTCAATTTAAGTCTGAATCTTACAATAAGGAGCTCATGATCTGAGCCACAGTCAGCTCCAGGTCTTGTTTTTGCTGACTGTATAGAGTTTCTTCATCTTTAGCTGCAAAGAACATAATCAATCTGATTTCAGTATTGACCATCTGATGACATCCGGGTGTAGAGTCATCTCTTGGGTTGTTGGAAGAGGGTGCTTACTGTGACCAGCGTGTTCTCTTGACAAAACTGTTAGCCTTTGCCCCGCTTCATTTTATACTCCAAAGTCAAACTTGTCTGTTATTCCCAATATCTATTGACTTTTGCATTCCAATCCCCTATGATGAAAAGGGCATCTTTTTTGGTGTTAGATCCAGAAGATCTTTTAGGTTTATAGAACCAGTGAACTTCAGCTTCTTCAGTATCAGTGGTTGGGGCATAGAATTGGACTACTATGATGTTGAATGGTTTGCCTTGGAAACAAACCGAGATCCTTCTGTCGTTTTTGAGATTGCACCCAAGTACTGCATTTCAGGCTCTTTCGTTGACTTTTTTTTAATCATTGTGCACTAGGAGTCGAACACAATTGAGTGACTTCACTTTCATGCATTGGAGAAGGAAATGGCAACCCACTCCAGTGTTTTTGCCTGGAGAATCCTAGGGACGGGGGAACCTGGTGGGCTGCTGTCTCTGGGGTCACACAGAGTTGGACACGTCTGAAGCGACTCAGCAGCAGCAGTTAGACAAAAAATTGTCTCTGTGAGAATTTTGTTGTTATCAAGTAAATAATACAGCTAAACTAATAATTTATAAGAAATTAATAACAATGTAAACCTTATATGCATTTATATTTTCTTAAAGCATTCAGTTTATTGCTAGAAATTGATATCCAATTCTGGAGACTTCTGTTAAAGAGTAAAGCAGTGTTTCTCAAACTTTAGTGTGCAGAAGATTACCCTGGAAAAATGTAAACAGATCCCTTGGCCTCACTTCTAGGGATGCTGCTGCTGCTAATTTCTAGACCTGTACTTTGTGTACCTCTGATGTAGAAAACTTGGAAAAATCCTGAAGATTAATGTGCATAACCTATGACGAGTAGGAACTCTCACGATTTAGCCAGAAGATTAACATGAAAATGTAATGTAAAATATGAAATCAAGTGATGAACTAAGCACCTGAATATCCTAGCATTTACTTTATACTCCCAACTTCTATAACTTTAACAATTAAATACATAATACCATGAGAACAAGAAGGGGCTTTTGATAACCCTCAGATTATGAGAAAGGCTTAAAGTGGTAGGTAGGGGCATATTTTTAAGGTAAATATCACATCCCAGAAAGCTTGTAAGAGCATTTTTTTTAGGGTGGATTCAAGAAATAGGAGGGTAGATGGCAGCCAACAAGATTGTAGTACTTGTTAGTACTGCAGTGATAGCAGCCGGTTGGCTAGTCCCTTATCCATCCTCCTCCTCCACTGGCCCCAGAATAGAGACAACGGTGTCCTGTTTCCAATGAATAGGAGAGAGAGGAGACTTTGAAGGAGAGTAAGTATCAAATGGCTATTAACTCCCAGCAGTTTGGGGGTGCTCTAATGCCCAGAATGCAATTTATTGGCAACCCCAGCCAGAACCACATCCCTGCCCCTGCCCCCTAGCACTGGAGGTCAACTACACTGAACAGAGCATTCATGGAGAGCCTAATGTGGAATCCCAAATTCCAGAAAGAACAAGCAAAACTCACCAGATATTCATGAAAAATGAACGCCATAAGGAAAAATGAACCAAATGTAACAAACAGAAAATGCAAATATGCCAATATATACATTTACAAGGATAAGTGATTGGATTTTTATCTTATTATTATAATAATAAGATAATTATAATTATTATAGATATTATAATTATATTATATAATTATATATGTTATGTTATATAATTATATGATATAATATTATAATAATTATAATAATAAGATAATAATTATCTTATTATTCCTTAATCAGCCTAAAGGAAATCAACTCTGAATGTTCACTGGAAGGCCTGATGCTGAAGCTGAAGCTCCAGTACTTTGTTCTGCTGATGTGAAGAGCCAACTAATTGGAAAAGACCCTGATGCTAGGAAAGATTGAGGGCGGGAGGAGAAGGGTGCAATAGAGAATGAGATGGTTGGATGGTATCACCAACTCAATGGACACTAGTTTGAACAAACTCTGGGAGATAGTGAAGGACAGGGAAGCCTAGCAAAGAGGCAGACATGACTGAGCAACTGGAAAACAACAATTAATTATCTTAAGAAGAGAAACTATTAATCCTTAAAATAGGAATGTGTTTTATTTTTCCTGAAAAGGAGACATTTGTGTTGGGAGGTGGGGGAGAGTCAATAAATTGCCTGAATAGAAAATAAAGCTAAATAACAAACAATGATTCCAAAGATGGAGCTGAGTAGTTCTGCTAGGATATAATACAAAAGGACAAAGAAAAGCTTATTTTTTGTTTTTAACTTTTTGATACAGAAATCAGGGTAATGCTGATCTCTGTATAAAATTTTATATCAGTTTGATTCAGCTTTCAGAATAATGATTGACCATAATTTGTGGATAATGTCAGCCTTTCTCATGGTAGAGATAACCCATCACCAACCCTCTAGACCTCTCGCAGGCAGCTCTACTTGTGTTCCTAGACAGACTTGCAGGAATGAGTGTGAGCAGCATTTGATGAATTTTAGTGTAGTGTCAAAGGAGAATATGTATAATTGTGTGAAGAGTCTATTAAAACACTCTTGCCTTTTAAAGCTACATAGCTATGTGGGACTAGACTCCATGTAATTCAACCAAAATAATGTATTACGATAAATATGCACAACTAAATATAAGAATCCACTGTCTTCTTTCAAACTGTATAGGAAAGAGATTTATAAACATATAAAATAGTGCCACTCTTCTCACTAAATATTTTTTTATTTTGTAAAATATTGTTTAACAAAAAATGTTATTCCTGTTAACATCAAATGGATTTGTTTTTGTTACTTTTAGCTAGTTAGTAAATATTTTAGGTGTCTTTGTTTTAATTGCAAATGTGATGAATATCAGTAGTTATAACCTCAGAAATGAGGGAAATAATTCAAAGAAATTAAAATCAAAAAATAATTCCAAGAAATAAATTCTTTTAGCATGAAGATTTTATATGCCTCTAACTTTGTGTGGCTCTAAGATTTTGGTACTCATTTCTCCTTTTATTTATTCCATAGGATGTCTCCTGAACGAGTAAGGTCCCTGTCACAAATCTGTGTCCCACTTGTTACTTTGCCAGATTTTGAACCACTGGTAGAGGCTCTTCTTACCTACCATGGACATGAACCTCAGGAAGTACTCTGGCCTGAGTTCTTTGATGCTGTGAATGAGGCCTTTTTGCTGTAAGTAATGACCCTTTACTTCATCATCCAATTCCATTTTCCTTTTTTTAAAATACTTCAGTATGTTGGAAATGTAATTTTCAAATGTTTTGGTCTCAGTAGCACTGTATATTCCTAAAAATTATTGAGGATCTTGGTGAACTTTTTAAAAAATGTGGGTTCTATCTATCAATATTTATCATACTTTAAATTTTTAAATGTTTATCATTTCCTTTTAAAATAACAATAAAATGATTAAATATTAGTACAAATAGCATATTTTTTAATGAAAAACTGACCTTTTCCAAGAAAAAATAATTGTCTAACAAGAATGACATTGTTTTTACATTTCGCAAACTTCTTTATTTTTTGACTTAAAAGATGACAGCGAGGTTCTCACAGTATTTCTGTATTCAGTCTGATGCAATATGTTTTTTTGGTTGAAGTATAAGAAAATCCAGCTTCACATAGACATGCACTTGGAAAACGGACTAGTATATTTTAATAGCCATCTCAGATTATGGATATTTGAGATGAATACCTCAACAAAAGTTGAAAATGGTGGGGTTTTTTAAAGGTTAGTTGCACTGTGGATTCTGAAATTATATGAATGAGCTCTTCATACTACTACATTAAAACCTATTGGTCTGTCTTGTACTTTTAATGGATTTTGTAGCTTCACATGGTTTATTTGGAAAATATTGGTTCATTATGTTATGCAGATTTTCCAAACATTGACATATTTTCATTTTATACTATCAAAATTACATTCATTCACCACTAGTCTTATCAGCAATGTCTTTTAAGTGTTGGGAAGCTATAAAGCTCACATTAGTGAAAGCAAATTTTCCAAGATTCTAATTCCTGCTTAAAACTCAAATGTATCATTGGTTACAAATACCGTTAGTTGTTTTCCTTAGTATGCTAAAGTCACTTCTGTAATTTTGAAAACGTATGTGCCAAATATTCAAATCTGAACAACCTTTCTTTGTCCACCGGTCATTTTTCTCAAGTGAGTTTATGAAAAAAGTGGCTAGTTGATCTTGCAGCTCAGCAAGTTGCGCAGTGCTTTTCCTTGACAGTCATCATTTTTTGGTGTATAGCAGAAATGCTTTAGGCATACTTTTCACCACACAGAATCTTTTTAAGTTAAAAGTGTTCTCAGGGGTAAAATTAAGAAAATTAGTATTTTATGTTAATACTTACTGTGAAATGCATTTTTATGTGAAACTGGCAGTGTTTTTACTGTATGTACAGACACGACTGAGTGACTTCACTTTCACTTTTCACTTTCACGCACTGGAGAAGGAAATGGCAACCCACTCCAGTGTTCTTGCCTGGCGTATCCCAGGGACAGGGGAGCCTGATGGGCTGCCGTCTATGGGCTCACACAGAGTCAGACACGACTGAAGCGACTTAGCAGTGGCGGCAGCAGTATCAGTGTACAGTGACCACTGTTGCTGCTCTGATCTGTGTTAGGTACAACACTACTTGATTTTTGTACTATGAATGCACATGTCAACTCAGTTGTTCTAGGAAAACCATGGGATACAAAATAGTTATTCAACACTTCAAGTATTTCTGTACCGTATGTGTGTATTGCTAAGCTCATCTAAAACAAAGAGCAGTTCATCCTGCTCTTAGTGCCAATACCAAATATGGAAGCAACACAACTAGTTCAGCCACATCTAGAGAGTCAATTTTGAGGCAGAAGCACAGTTCTTGATGAAATATCAAATCAAATACACATTTGAATTAATTCCTTTTTTTAAAGATTCTGAATGATTGGTCTTAAGTTAGTGCTGCAGTTAATTAGCACTATGATAGAGTTTGAGAATATCTTAGTAAGACACAGGAAGATACATTTACCCTTTAGCACAATACTTTGGACTAGATGTCCCATTCTCATGAGTCAGAGAAATCTCTGGTGTTTTGATTTCATCTTTTCCCCATGAAACAGCTGTGAAATGAAAGAAGAGATCATTTAATTTTCTTTTATAAAGCAAGTAATCCAGTTTCAATATAAGAAAATATGAATAAAATTTCTTTTGAATAAAATATTATTAAATTATAAAATATGTTTTATTTATATAAATTTTTTAAATATGTAAAATATACCTAAAATAATTTGGATATTATTTAGGAAATTTTTTTAAAGATGTTTGGATTTATTACAAAATAAGATAAAAATGCACTTGGCTTCTTTTTATGTTTCCATATAGACACAAGAGAAAATATCAGTTTTTATTTATTTATTACATTTTATTTCCCCCCAACTTTATTGAGATATAAGTGATATATAATGTGCTATATTTTTTAAGATGTATGAATTAATTTTGTATACTTTTAAGTTGCAAATGACTACCACCAACCTCCCTCACATCACAGGATTGCCATTTCCTTTTTTTTGTTGTGAGAATATTTAAGACCTACTCTTAGCAACTTTCAAATATGCAGTTCAGTATTATTAACTATGTGCCCCGCTGTGCTGTACTTAGTCGCTTAGTCGTGTTCCTGGTACCTGCCAAGCTCCTCTGTCCATGGGGATTCTCCAAGTAAGAATCATGGAGTGGGTTGCCATGCCCTTCTCCAGGGGATCTTCCCAACCCAGGGATCAGACCCAGGCCTCCCACACTGCATGGAGATTCTTTACCGTCTGAGCCACCAGGGAAGCCCATTATTAACTATAATCAGCATGATGTATTTTTAGATCCCCAGAGCTTATTCATCTTATAACTGAAGTTTTAAGTACTTTTTGATCAACATCTTCCCATTTCTCCCACACCCCCAGTCCCTAGTAACCATCTTTTCTATGAGTTTATATTTTTTTAGATTCCACATGGAGTGATACCGTATTTGTTTCTCTTTCTAACTAACTTCATTTAGCATAATGCCCTCAAGGTCTATCCATGTCATCACAGCCAAGGATTTCCTTCCTTCTCATGCCTGAATAATACCTGATTGTGTGTATATGTGTGTGTGCAGATATAAATATAAATACCACATCTTTATTCACTCTTCTGTTGTTGTACACTTAGCTTATTTTCATATCTTAGCTATTTTGAATATACATAATAAACATGGGAAAACAGATATCTTTTTGATGCCTTGTTTTTATTCCCTTTGGATATATACCCAGAAGTGGGATTGCTAGATCATTTGATAGTTTCCATTTTAATTTTTTGAGGAGCCTCTATACTGTTTCCCATAGTGTCTGCACCAATTTGTGTTCCCACCAGTGTTACGCCAAGGGTTCCCTTTTCTTCACATTCTCACCAACACTTATCTTTTGTCTTTTTGATGGTAGCCATCCTAATAGGTGTGGGGTGATATTTCACTGTGATTTTGATTTGCATTTCCCTAATGATTAGTGTGGAAAAGGCAGTGGCAACCCACTCCAGTACTCTTGTCTGGAAAATCCCATGGAGGGAGGAGCCTGGTGGGCTGCAGTCCCATGAGATCGCTAAGAGTCGGACACAACTGAGTGACTTCACTTTCACTTTTCACTTTCATGCATTGGAGAAGGAAATGGCAACCCACTCCAGTGTTCTTGCCTGGAGAGTCCCAGGGATGGGGGAGCCTGGTGGGCTGCCGTCTGGGGTCGCACAGAGTCAGACACAACTGAAGCGACTTAGCAGCAGCAACAATGATTAGTGATACTGAGTACCTTTCCATTTGCCAGTTGGGCATTTGCATATCTTCTTTGGAAAAATGTTTATTCATATGTTCTGCCCATGTTTTAATCAGATTGTTTCATATTTTTTTCCTATTGAATTATATGAATTTGTTATATATTTTGGATATTTACTCATATCAGACATATGCTTTGCAAATATTTTCTTCCCTTCTATAGGTTGCTTTTTCATTTTGTTGATAGTGTAGATTTTTGCAGTATAGAAACTTCTTAGTTCGATGTAGTTCCACTTAATCTATTTTTGCTTTTGTTACCTTTGCTTTTGTTGTCAAATCAAACAAGTCATTGCTGAGACTAATGTCATTCTTGTCCTCTATTATATTTTCTTCTGGGAGTTTTAGGTCTTAACATTCAATTCTTTAATCCATTTTTGAGTTGATTTTTGTGTTTAGTATAAGATAGGGGTCCAATGTCTTTTTTTTTTTTTTGCATATGGTTTATCCATTTTCCCAGTATCATTTATTGAAGCAACTGTTTTTTCCCTATTGTATATTCCTGGCCCTTCTGTCATAATTTAGTTGATTCATATATTTATGAGTTTGTTTCTGGGCTGTCTTTTCTGACTGATGTATATATACCAATGTCATACTGTTTTGAGTATTATAGCTTTGTAATATAGTTTACATGTACAGATGTGAGAGTTGGACTATAAAGAAAGCTGAATGCAGAAGAATTGTGCTTTTGGTGCTTTTGAACTGTGGTGTTAGAGAAGACTCTTGAGAGTCTCTTAGACTACAGGAAGATCCAACCAGTCAATCCTAAAGGAAATCAGTCCTGAATATTCAGTGGGAGGACTGATGCTGAAGCTAAAACTCTAATACTTTGACTACCTGATGTGAAGGACTGACTTATTAGAAAAGACCCTGATGCTGGGAAAGATTAAAGGCAGGAGGAGAAGGGGGCAACAGAGGATGAGATGGTTGGATGGCATCACTGACTCGATGGATGTGAGTTTGAGTAAGATCCAGGAGTTGGTGATGGACAGGGAAGCCTGGCATGCTGCAGTCCATGGGATTACAAACAGTTGGACACAACTGAGTGACTGAACCGAACTGGTAATAGTTTGAAATCAGGAATTATGATATCTCCCCCTCTTCTTTCTCAAGACTGCTTTGATTATTCAGAGTTATGATTTCACATAAATTTTAGGATTGTTTTTCTGTTTCTGTGAAAGATAACATTAGAATTTTGATAGGGATTGCATTGAATCTGTAGGTCGCTTTGGGTAGTATAGACATTGTAACAATATTAATTCTTCTAATCCATGGAAACAGTGTATATTTCCACTTAATTGTGTCTTCACTTTCTTTCCTCAAAATCTTAATGGTTTGCAGTAAACAGATCGTTAGCCTCTTTGGTTAAATTTATTCCTAGGTATTTTAGTCTTTTTGATGCAGTTGTAAATGTGATTGTTTTAATTTCTTTTTTTTTAAGATGATTCATTGTTAGTGTTTAGAAATGCAGTTGATTTTTGTATTGATTTTATATCTTACAGCTTTACTGAATTTATTGATTAGTTGTAATTTTGTTTTTTTGTGTGTGAAGTCTTTATGGTGTGTTTGTGTATGTATGTGTATGTATCTCCTGTCATGTGCAAATAGAGACAGTTTTACTTCTCCTTTTTAGACTTGAATGCCTTTTATTTCTCTTTCTTGCCTAATTGCTCTCACTAGGTCTTCCAGTATCATGTTGCATAAAAATGGAAGAATGGGCATTCTTAGAGGAAAATTTTTCACTTTTTCATCATTGAATGTGATGTCAGCTATGTGTTTGTCATATATGGCCCTTACTATACTGAACTATTTGCCTTCTGTACCTGTTTTGTTGAGAATTTTTATTGTAAATGGATGTTGAAATCAAATGTTTTTTCTGCATCTGTTGAGATACTTTTAAGATTTTTTTTTATCCTTCATTTTGTTGACGTGGTATACCACACTGATTGATCTGTGGCTATTAAACTATCCTTGTATTCTAGGAATAAATCCCACTTGATCATTAAATTGGGCCCCTCAACCTAATCCCAATGTGTGTCTGTCTCTGTATCTGTGTAGGCTTCCCCACAGCAATAAGTAGTTCTATGACACCAGCTGGCTATTTGAGAATTAAGCTCAATTCTGACATTATCAGAGATAGCATCTGATTGCACAGGTAAAGGGATCAGTTGCACGAGACTCCTTTCTACTTCAGATGCAATTATGAGCCGAGGTTGTTGCCTATGCTTCCACCTGACTTGTTACAAATTGGAGGTTCCCACAGCTCCTTCCTTGGGTTTGGTTAATTTGCTGGAATGACTCACAGAACTCAAAGAAACATTTTACTTTCTAGATTACTGGTTTATTATAAAAGGATATAACTCAGAAACATCCAGATGGAAGAAATTTATACAGCAAAATACGGGGGAAAGGGCATAGAGCTTCTTTGCCCTTTCAAGGTGTGCCACTTTCCCCTGCTCTCTGCTTGTTCACCAGCCTAGAAGCTCTCCATATACCATCTTCTGGGGCTTTGAGGGAGGCTTTGTTAATAGGCATGATTGATTAAACCGTTGGCTGTTGGCAAGTGTTCAACCTGCAGACCCTTCCTCCCTCCCTGGAGGTCAGGGAGATAGGACTGAAAATTCCAGCCTTCTAGTAACATGGTTGGTACTCATGGCGACTGGCCCCCACCCTTAAGTGATGTCTAAACGCCACCTCATTAATATAACAAGAGATACCTTAATAACTGTTTTCACTTAAGAAATTCCAAGGTTCTTAGGAGCTCTATGTCAGAAATGAGGTTGAAGGCCAAATATGTATTTCTTATTATAAATCACCATATCAATCATAGTGTGTAATCTTTTTAACGTATTGTTGAATTTGGTTTGCTAATATTTTATTGAGGACTTTACATCAATATTCATCAGAGATATTGACCTAATTATCCTTTCTTGCAGTATTCTTATCTGGTTTTGGTATCCAAGTAGTATGGCCATCATAAAATGAGTGGAAGTGTTCTTCTTCTTATTATTTTTTTTGAAGACTTTAAGGAGGATTTATATTAGTCCTCTAAGTGTTTGGTAGAATTCACCTGTGAAACCATTTGGCTGTGTTGCAGAAAGACCCCCTTCAGGGTCTGAGAGTGGGCTCTTGTCCAACACTTGGAAATGAACTGTCCAGGAAGACACACATGCTGACGAAGCAAGAGACTTTATTGGCGGAGACCTAGGCGGAGACCAGGAAGATAAGGAAACCCAGGAGGACTGCTCTGTCATGTAGCTCACCATCCTGAATTTTACGTGATGGGTTAGTTTCCGAATTGTCTGACTCACGGTCCTTCCTGGTGGCACACACATTGTTTAGCCAAAATGGATTCCAATGAGGAAGATTCCAGGAGGTCAGTAGGGCATATGGCATCTCCTTTTGACTTCCTGAATTCTTCTGGTTGGTGGTGCCTTGTTAGTTCCATGTTCCTTACTAGGACTTCCTGTTGTAAAATAACTCAGGCAGATGTTACTGTGGTGCCTGGCCAGAGTGGGCGGTTTTAGTCAATGTGTTTTCCCTAACAGCTGGGTTTTTCTTTGTTAGCAATTTATGAGTACTGTCTCAATCTCTTTGCTATTAATTGGTCTGTTCAGATTTTCTATTTCTTCATGATTCAATATTGGTAGGTTGTATGTTTATAGGAATTTATCCATTTCTTCTGGGTTGTCCAATTTGTTAATATATAATTTTCATAGTAGTCTCTTTCAATCATTTGTATTTATGTGGTATCATTCATTTTTAATATGTTTCCTCTTTAATTTATAATTTTATTTATTGGAGATTTGAGTCTCCTTTTTTCTCTCTCTCTCTCTTTAGTTAGTTTATCGGTTCTTTCTTTTATGGATTGTATCTTTGTTTTTTTTTAATCTGTTGAGGTCATCACCATTGCCAAACTCAATTATCTGGGTTATCTTCTGGGCGTTACATAGTTTTGTGGTTTATATTTAGACTTAGAATACATTTTCAGTTAATTTTTATGAGGGATGTATGGTCTATGTTTAGAATTGGATTTTTTTGCCTGTGGATGTCCAGTTATTCCAGCACCGTATGTAGAAAAGACAATCTTTACTGCATTATCTTTGCTCCTTTGTCAAAAGTCAATTGACTGTATTTAAGTCTATTTCTGGGAGCTTCTCAGATGGAGCTAGTGGTAAAGAATCTACCTGCCAGTGCAGGAGACATAAGAGATGAGGGTTCAATCCCTGGGTTGGGAAGATTCCCTGGAGGAGAGCATGGCAACCCACTCCAATATTCTTGCCTGGAGAATTCCATGGACAGAGGAGCCTGGCGGGCTACAGTCCATAGGGTTGCAAAGAGCCGGACATGATTGAAGCGACTTAACACACATGCTGGTCTATTTCTGGTCTCTCTTATCTGTTGCATTGATCTATTTATCAATATCACACTGTATTGATTACTGTTGCTTTGCAGTAAATCTTGAAGTCGGGTAGTGTCAGTCCTCCAGCTTTGTTCTTCTCCTTTAATATTGTATTGGCTATTCTGGGTCTTTGCCATCTCCATATAAACTTTTAAATCAGTTTCTTGATATCCACAAAATAACTTGTTGGCATTTTGATTGGGATTTCATTGAATCTATAAGTCAAATTGGGAAGAACTGACATCTTAATAATATTGAGTCTTCCTATCAGTGACCATCCTCCGTTAATTTAGTTCTTCTTTGATTTTGTTAATCAGAGGTTTACGATTTTTCTAATCTAGATCTTGTACATATTTTGTAAGATTTATACATAATTATTTGATTTGGTAAATGGTATCTTCTTTTTAATTTCAAAGTCCACTTGTTCACTGCTTGTATATAAGAAAATGATTGGCTTTGTAATTTTAACTTGTATCCTGCAACATTGCTATAATTGTTTATTAGTTTCAAATTTTTGTCAATTATTTTAGATTTTCTACACAGAAAGTTATTTAATCTTTGAACAAAGACAGTTTTTTTTTTCTCTTCCCAGTCTGTATAGCTTTTATTTCCTTTTCTGTTCTTACTGAATTAGCTCAACTTTCTAGTATGAAGTCTGAAAAAATATGGTGCAAAGGGACATCTTTGACTTGTACCTAATCTTAGTGGGCAAGCTTCAAGTTTCTTACCATTATTATGATTATTAGTAGTAGAAGGTTTGTAAATATTCTTTATTTTCTATTATCATATTGGTCTTTAAGGTTTCTATGCTTGTAATGTCTTACCTGCTTTTAGTATTAGTATAATTTTAGCCTCATAGTATGAGTTAGGAAGTATTGCTTTGGCATCTGTCCTCCAAAAGAGATTGTAAAAAAAAAAAAAATGGTATAATTTTGTCCTTAAATGTATAGCAGAATTCATCAGTGAATTCATCCAAGCCTGGTGCTTTCAATTTGTTTTAAATTATACAGGCCTACTCGTTTAGTTTACTTCTTCTTGTGTGAGTTTGGCAGATTGTATCTTTCAAGTATCTGTCTATTTCATTCAGGTTATCCAATTTGTTGGCATAAACTTGTTTAGTTGTTGTCATTCAGTCAGTCAGTTGTGTGAAACTGTTTGTGACCCCATGTACTACAGCAGGCCGGGCTTCCCTGTCTTTCACCATCTCCTGGAGTTTGTTCAAACTCATGTCCATTGAGTCGGTGATACCATCCAACCATCTTATCCTCCGTCATCCTCTTCTCCTCCTGTACTCGGTCTTTCCCAGCATCAGGGTTTTTCCCAGTGAATCAGCTCTGTGCATCAGGTGGCCAAAGTATTGGAGCTGTAGCTTCAGCATCCGTCCTTCTAATGAATATTCAGGGTTTATTTCCTTTAGGATTGACTGATTTGATCTCCTTGCTATCTAAGGGACTCTAAAGAGCCTTCTCCAGCACCACAGTTTAAAAGCATGAATTCTTCAGCACTCAGCTTTCTTTATGATCCAACTCTCACATCCATACATGACTACTGGAAAAACCATAGTTTTGACTATATGGACCTTTGTCAGTCAAGTGATGTCTCTGCTTTTCACCACAGTGTCCAGGTTTGTCATAGCTTTTCTTCCAAGCAACAGTTGGCTTTTAATTTCATAACTGTAGTCACCATCTGCAGTGATCTTGGAGCCTGAGAAAATCAAGTCTGTCACTGTTCCCATTTTTTCCCCATCTATTTGCCATGAAGTGATAGAACCAGATGCCATGATCTTAAAAAGAAAAAAAAAAACAAAAAACTTGTTCAGAGTACTCCTTTATTATCCTCTTATGCCTGTAGGATATGGAATGATGTCTCCTCTTTCATTTCTGCTGACAGTAATGTGTTTCCTCTCTTTCTTAGTTAACCTAGATAGTTGATTTTATTGGTCTTTTTCCATGACCACCTTCTGGTTTCATTTTCTCTTACTGATTTTCTGTTTGCATTTTCATTTGATTTCAAGTCTAACTCTTATTTTCTCTTCCAGTTACTTTGGATTGAATTTTCTCTTCTTTTTCTAGTTACCTGAGTGGGAAACTTAGATTATTTATCTTAGATATTTTTTTTTCTAAATGTATATTTTTATAATATATTCAGTGCTACAGATTTCCCTCTAAGCACTGATTCACTGTATTCCACAAATTTTTGACAAGTTATGTTTTCATTGTCATTTAATTCAAAATAATTTTAAATTTCTTTAGAGATTTCTTCTTTGATTCACGTGTTACTTAGAATATGTCTGTAAATCTCCCCACAATTTCAAGTAAGCTTTTAAGGTAAGAGAGAGGAGATTTTCAAGTAAGCTCTCTGTTACTGATTTCTGATATAATTCCATTGTGCTCTGAGGGTAGGCATTATATGATTTCTATTCTTTCATAATAAATTTGTTAAGGTATGTTTTATAGCCCAGAATATGGTCTGTCTTGGTGAATGTTCCATGTAAGCTTAAGGAGGGATGTTTTCTGCTGTGGTTGAATAAAGTAGTCTATCACGTTCTTATAATCTTCTGCCTGCTGGATCAGTGCATTTTATAGAGGGATGTTAAAAATCTCCAGGTATGATAGTGAATTCATCTATTTCTCTTTTACAGTTCTATTAGATTTTTCCCTTGTATAATTTGACACTCTGTTATTCAGTTCAGTTGAGTTGCTCCGTTGTGTCCGACTCTTTGTGATCCCATGGACAGCAGCATGCCAGGCTTCCCTGTCCATTACCCAACTCCTGGAGCTTGTGCAAATTCATGTCCATCAAGTCAGTGATGCCGTCCAACCACCTCATCATCTGTCATCCCCTTCTCCCACCTTCAGTCTTTCCCAAGCATCAGTCCTTCCAATGTATACTCAGGCCTGATTTCCTTTAAGATTGACTGGTTTGATCTCCTTGCAGTCTAATGGACTCTCAAGAGTCTTCTCCAACACCACAGTTCAAAAGCATTAATTCTTTGTTGCTCAGCTTTCTTTATGGTCCAACTATCACATCCATACATGACTACTGGAAAAACCATAGCTTTGACTAGCCAGAAGTTTGTTGGCAAAGAAATGTCTCTGCTTTTTAATATGCTATCTAGATTTGTTGCCAGGGTCCAGCCCCCGCAGGAACCAGGGGAACCTGAAGGAAAAACTGCATCAGCAGATGATTTAGAGAGAGAGATAAGTAAAGAATATTATAGATGAGAAAACAGAGGAGAGAAAGAGGCTGATATTCCTTGGTTTACATAGAAAGCCAATAAAATTTTGAGACAAGAAGTTTGCCCTGTTCACAGAGGCCACAGGTGCCTTCCTGGTCTCCCAAGGGAGTGAGGATGCAGAACGTCTTCCCGTTCAGGTCTTAGAAACCCTGGCAGATAAGTGAACGCAGGGAGCCTCTATGCTCCAAGGGATCAGCCTGAAAAAGAGAGGGAGGGAGAAAATGATTGACACGAGAAGACCAAGCTACTTCAGTAAGCAAGGCCCATAGCTTTATTTTTTAAAGGTTCTTTTATACCTGTCTTATACATAGAGGGAAATGAAAGATGCAAAGTCGTACAGAGTCAGCCCAAACATTACATCTGTTTTGTCTTTATCGAAACCAGGATTTTTTCTGCAAACCTTTCCCATAAACAGTATTGTGTACATTATCTTCTGGCCTTGGAGGCCTGTGAACATTTTATGACCCTCTTTTGATAAAGGCTTCTCATCCAGAAAACTTACTTTCCCTTGAAATGTTTTTTTCTTATATTTCTAATCTATGTCAGCCTCAGAAAGTATTAAACAAGTTACATTTTTCATGGAGTAAAGGTGCAGTGAGTTACAAGAAAGAACCAATTAGCTCAAAAGTCTGATGTGGTTAATTTCAAGGCTACACTAGTTTTTCTTACTTTTTAACTATATTAACTAATGCACTCCCAGATGCACAGTGGATAAGAGATATGGGAACTTAGCAACAAGCACTGGCCAAATAATGAAATCCTACATTAACACTACTCTAATAACTTTTAACTCTTTGAAAGGCTGTATGTTTTAGGCTTTCCGTGCCTCTCATAGTTGAGAGGCTGTAAATAATCATATGCGTAGCTGCAAGAGTCTGGATATACCTGCCAAGCAAGCTAGAATGCTAACAGAGGGGTTTTGATTGGAAATATTCCTCTCATGTCCAGGAGATTTATTAGCTATAGCCCTAAGTTAATTTTTTCCAGAGAAAGGTGGTCAGGAATAGCCCCCTGTTAATGTCAGAGGAGTTGGTGAAAGTCATGAAACAGTAAAACAGACGGATGCTGGTTTTGGGGTAGATGCTCGAGAAAGCCTAGGAGCCCCTTGAGTCCTGAAGCCTTGCTTAACAGTTCTCTTCCACATGACCTTGTCATGGGTGGGATCTCCTGTGGTGGCTCCCAGCAATTTGTCATAGCTTTTCTTCCAAGGAGCAAGCATCTTTTAATGTTATGGCTACAGTCACCATCTGCAGTGATTTTGGAGCCCAAGAAAATAAAGTCTGTCACTGTGTCCATTGTTTCTCCATCTATTTGCCATGAAGTGATGTAACAAGATGCCATGATCTTAGTTTTTTGAATGTTCAGTTTTAAGTCAACTTTTTCACTGAAACTATGAGCCATGCCAGTTAGGGCCACCCAAGACAGATGGATGGGTCATGTGGAGAGTTCTGACAAAACTTGGTCCACTGTAAAAGGGAATGGCAAACCACTTTATTGTTCTTGCCTTGAGAACCCCATGAACAGTATGAAAGGACGAAAAAGATATTCCACTCTGTTGTGGCATATATGCAAGCTAAGGACTGTTATATCTTCTTAGAAAATTGAGCCCTTTATCATTATGTATTCAGGTTCTGTATTCCTGATAATTTTCCTTGCCTTAACATCTATTGTATTTGAAATTAACATAATTACTCCTGCTTTGTTTTAGTGTTAGCATGGCATATTTTCCTCCATCCATGTAGGTTTTTAACTATATATATACATTTAAATTTTTCACTTTGGCTGTGCTGGGTCTTTATTGCCGCACATGGGCTTTCTGTGGTTGTGATGAGCAGGGGCTTCTTATCATAATGGCATGTCTTGTTACAGATGATGGGCTTTAGGGCACGTGGGCTTCAGTGGTTGCAGTGCGTGGGGTTGGCAGTTGTGGCACAGGGGGCTTAATTGACCCCTGGCATGTGGGATCTTCCCAGACAAGTTCTCAAACATGTGTCCCCTGAATTGCCAGGCAGATTCTTAACCACTGAACCAACAGAGAAGGCCCTGTCTATTCCGTTCTCTTTCTTTCCATGCTGGGTCTTTGTTGCTGTCTGGGCTTTCTCTAGGTGTGGTGAGCAGGGCCTACTCTTTAGTTTCAGTGCGTAGCCTTCTCACTGTGGTGGCTTCTCTTGTTTTGGATCACGGGCTCTAGGTGCTCAGCCTTCAATAGTTGCAGCACATGGGTGCAGTAATTGTGGCTCTCTGGCACAGGAGAGAGTACACGGGCTTCATTGCTCCAAGGCATGTGGGATCTTCCCGGATCAGGGATCGAATCTCTGTCTCTTGCATTAGCAGGTGGATTCTTTACCCTTGAGCCAGTAAGGAAGCTCCTCTTTTAGTTTTAGTTATTTGTATTTAACATGGATTTCCTTTTTTTAATTAATATTTATTGAAGGATAATTGCTTTACAGAATTTTGTTGTTTTCTGTCAAACCTCAACATGAATCAGCCATATATCAGGGGTATACATATATCCCTCCCTTTGGAACCTCCCTCCCATCTCCCTTCCCATCCCACCCTCTAGGTTGATACAGAGCCCCCGTTTGAGTTTCCTGAGCCATACAGCAAATTCTTGTTGGCTACCTATTTTACATATGGTAATGTAAGATTCCATGTTACTCTTTCCATACATCTCAGTTTCTCGTTCCTTCTCCCTGTGTCCATAAGTCTGTTCTCTATATCTGTTTCTTCATTCAGTTCAGTTCAGTCACTCAGTCGTGTCCAACTCTTTGCGACCCCATGAATCATAGCACAGCAGGCCTCCTTGTCCATCACCAACTCCCAGAGTTCACTCAGACTCGCGTCCATCGAGTCGGTGATGCCATCCAGCCATCTCATCCTCAGTCGTCCCCTTCTCCTCCTGCCCCCAATCCCTCCCAGCATCAGAGTCTTTTCCAATCAGTCAACTCTTCACATGAGGTGGCCAAAGTATTGGAGTTTCAGCTTTAGCATCATTCCTTCCAAACAACACCCAGGACTGATCTCCTTTAGGATGGACTGGTTGGATCTCCTTGCAGTCCAAGGGACTCTCAAGAGTCTTCTCCAACACCACAGTTCAAAAGCATCAATTCTTCAGTGCTCAGCTTTCTTCACAGTCCAACTCTCACATCCATACATGACTACTGGTAAAATCATAGCCTTGACTAGATGGACCTTTGTTGGCAAGTAATGTCTCTGCTTTTGAATATGCTGTCTAGGTTGATCATAACTTCCTTCCAAGGAGTAAGCGTCTTTTAATTTCATGGCTGTAATCACCATCTGCAGTGATTTTGAAGTCCAAGAAAATAAAGTCTGACACTGTTTCCACTGTTTCCCCATCTATTTCCCATGAAGTGCTGGGACCAGATGCCATGATCTTCGTTTTATGAATGTTGAGCTTTAAGCCAACTTTTTCACTCTCCTCTTTCACTTTCATCAAGAAGCTCTTTAGTTCCTCTTCACTTTCTGCCATAAGGGTGGTGATATCTGCATATCTGAGGTTATTGATATTTCTCCCAGAAATCTTGATTCCAGCTTGTGTTTCTTCCAGTCCAGTGTTTCTCACGATGTACTCTGCATAGAAGTTAAATAAGCAGGGTGACAATATACAGCCTTGATGGACTCCTTTTCCTATTTGAAACCAACCTGTTGTTCCATGTCCAGTTCTAACTGTTGCTTCCTGACCTGCTATAGGATTCTCAAGAGGCAGGTCAGGTGGTCTGGTATTCCCATCTCTTTCAGAATTTTCCACAGTTTATTGTGATCCACACAGTCAAAGGCTTTGGCATAGTCAATAAAGCAGGAATCGATGTTTTTCTGGAACTCTCTTGCTTTTTCAATTTCTCCATTGCGGCCTTGTAAATAGATTCTTCAGTACGATTTTTTTAGATTCCATATGTGTGCATTAGAATACAATATTTATCTTTCTCTTTCTTACTTCACTCTGTATAATAGGTTCTAGGTTCATCCACCTTATTAGAACTGACTCATGTGTGTTCGTTTCTTTGGCAGAGTAATATTCTCTTGTGTTTATGTGCCACAACATCTTTATCCATTCATCTGTCAATGGGCATCTAGGTTGCTTCCATGTGCTGGCTATTGTAAATAGTACTGCAGTGAACAGTGGGATTCATGTGTCTTTTTCAATTTTGGTTTCCTCAGGATATATGCCTAGTAGTGAGATTGCTGGGTCATATGGTGGTTTTATTCCTATTTTTTAAGAAATCTCCATACCCTCTTCCATAGTGGCTGTATCAGCTTACATTCACAATGCAAGAGTGTTCCCTTTTCTCCACACTCTTTCCAGCATTTATTGTTTGTAGACTTTTTGATGAGGGCCATTCTGACTAGCGTGAGGTGATATCTCATTGTAGTTTTGATTTCCTTTTCTCTAATAATGAGCAGTTTTGAGCATCTTTTCATGTGTTTGTTAGCCATCTGTATATCTTCTTTGGAGAAATGTCTGTTTAGGTCTTTTTCTCACTTTTTGATTGGGTTGTTGTTTTTCTGGTATTGAGTTGTATGAGGTGCTTATATATTTTGGAAATTAATCCTTTGTCAGTTGTTTCATTTGCTCTTATTTTCTCCCATTCTGAAGATTGTCTTTCCACCTTGCTTATAGTTTCCTTTGCTGTGCAAAAGATTTTAAGGTTAATCAGTCCCACTTGTTCACTTTTGTTTTTATTTCCATTATTCTAGGAGGTGGGTCAGAGGATCTTGCTTTGATTTATGTCATCGAGTGTTGTGCCTATGTTTTCCTCTAAGAGTTTTATAGTTTCTGGTCTTACATTTAGGTCTTTAATCCACTTTGAGTTTATCTTTGTGTATCCTGTTAGGAAGTGTTTTAATTTCATTCTTTTATATATAGCTGTCCAGTTTTCCCAGCACCATTTATTGAAGAGGCTGTCTTTGCCCCATTGTATATTCTTGCCTCCTTTGTCATAAATTAGGTATGCATAGGTGAATGGGTTTATTTCTTGTCTTTCAATCTTGTTCTGTTGGTCTATATTTCTGTTTTTGTGCCAGTACTATACTGTCTTGATGACTGTAGCTTTGTAGTATAATCTGAAGTCAAGAAGGTTGATTCTCCAGCTCCATTCTTCTTTCTCAAGCCTCCTTTGGCTATTCAAGGTCTTTTGTGTCTCTATATGAATTGTGAAATTTTTTGTTCTAGTTCTGTGAAAAATGCCATTGGTAATTTGATAGGGATCGCACTGAATCTGTAGGTTATGTTTGGTAGTATAGTTATTTTCACAATATTAATTCTTCCTACCCATGAACATGGAATATTTCTCCAGCTGTTTATGGCATCTGTGATTTCTTTCATTTGTGTTACAATTTTCTGTGTAGTTATTTTGTCTCCTTAAGTAAGTTTATTCCTAGATATTTTATTCTGTTTTTGTAATGGTGAAAAAGATTGATTCCTTAATTTCTCTTTCTGATTTTTCACTATTAGTATGTAGAAATGCAAGTGATTTCTGTGTATTGACTTTGTTTCCTGAAACTTTGCTAAAATCACTAATTAGCCCTAGTAATATTCTGATACTATCTTTAGGGTTTTCTATGTGCAGTATCATGTCATCTGCAAATGGAAAGCTTTACTTCTTTTCCAATCTGGATTCCTTTTATTTCTTCTTCTCTGATTCCTATAGCTAGGACTTCCAGAACTATGTTGAATAATAGTGGTGAAAGTGGATACCCTTGTCTTCTTCCTAATCTTAGGGGGGATGCTTTCAATTTTTCACCGTTGAGAATAATGTTTGCTGTAGGTTTATCATATCTGGCCTTTACTGTGTTGAGGTAGGTTCCTTCTATGCTCATTTTTTTTGAAGAGTTTTAATCATAAATGAGTGTTGAATTTTGTCAAAGGTCTTTTCTGCATCTATTGAGATTATCATACGGTTTTTATCTTTCAGTTTGTTAATATGATGTATCACATTGATTGATTTGTGTATATTGAAGAATCCTTACATCCCTGGAATAAACCGAGCTTGATCATGTTGTATGAGCTTTTTGATGTGTTACTGAATTCTGTTTGCTAAAATTTTGTTGAGGATTTTTGCATCTATGTTCATCAGTACTGTTGGCCTGCAGTTTTCTTTTTTGTGTTGTCTTTGTCTGGTTCAGATATCAGGGTGATGGTAGCCTTGTAAAATGAGTTTGGAAATGTTCCTGACTCTGCAACTTTTTGAAAAAGTTTTAGAAGGATAGGCATTATCTTTTCTCTGAGTGTTCGATAGAATTCTCCTGTAAGGCCGTCTGGTTCTGGGCTTTTGTTTTTTGGGAGATTTTTGATCACAAGTTCAATTTAAGTGCTTGTAACTGGCTTGTTCATAATTTCTGTTTCTTCTTGGTTCAGTCTTGGAAGATTGAACTTTTCTAAGAATCTGTCCATTTCCTCCAGGTTATCCATTTTATTGCCACATAGTTGTTAATAATAGTCTCTTATAATCCTTTGTATTTCTACATTGTCTTTTGTAAGCTCTCCTTTTTCATTTCTAATTTTGTTGATTTAATTCTTTTTTTTTTTTGACAAGTCTGGCCAAAGGTTTGTCAATTTTATCTTCTCAAAGAACCAGCTTTTAGTTTTATTAATCTTTACTATATGATCGGGGGGGGGGGGTGTTCTTTGACGTTTTTCTTGTTTCTTGAGGTAGGATTGTATTGCTATAAACTTTCCTCTTAAAACTGTTTTTGCTGCATCCCATAGGTTTTGAGTTGTGTATTCATTGTCATTTATTTCTAGAAGTTTTTTATTTCCTTTTTGATTTTTTCAGTAACCTATTGGTTATTAAGAACGCATTGTATAATCTCCATGTGTGCATGTTTTTTAGTTTTTTTCCTTGTAATTGATATCTAGCCTCATAGCGTTGTGATCAGAGAAGATGCTTGATACAATTTCAATTTTCTTAAATTTACTGAGGTTTGATTTGTGACCCAAGATGTGTTCTATCCTGGAGAATGTTCCATGTGCACTTGAGAAGAAGGTGTATTCTTCTGCATTTGGAAGAAATGTCAGGAAGATATCAATGTATCATTTAAGACTTGTATTTCCTTATTAATTTTCTGTTTTCATGATCTGTCCATTGGTGTGAGTGGGGCTTTAAAGTTTAATATTATTGTGTTACTGTCAATTTCTCCTTTTATGACGTGTTACTGTCAATTTCTCCTTTAGTGACTGTCTTATTTATTGAGGTGTTGCTATGCTGGGTGCATAAACATTTATAATTGTGTCTTCCTTTTGGATTGATCCTTTGATCCTTATGTAGTGTCCTTCCTTATCTCTTGTAATATTGTTTATATTAAAGTCTATTTTGTCTGATATGAGGATTGCTACTCCAGTTTTCTTTTGCTTTCCATTTGCATGGAATATATTTTTCCATCATCTCACTTTCAGTCTATATGTATCTTTAGTCTGAAGTGAGTTTCTTGTAGACAGCATATATATGGGTCTTGTTTTTGTATCCATTCAGCCAGTCTGTGTCTTTTGTTTGGAGCATTTAATCTGTTTACATTTAAAGTAATTATTTATATATGTTTCTATTGCCATTTTCTTAATTGTTTGGGTTTGATTTTGTCTATCTTTTTTTTCTCTTGTATTTCTTGACTGTATAACTCCCTTTAACATTTGTTGTAAAGCTGGTTTGGTGGTACTGAAGTCTGTTAACTGTTACTTGTCTGGAAAGCTTTTTATTTCTCCATCAATTTTGAATGAGATCCTTGCCAGGTACAGTAGTCTTGTTTGTAGATATTTCCCTTTCAGTACTTTAAATATATCCTGTCATTCCTTTCTGCCCTGCAGAGTTTCTGCTATAAGATCAGCTGTTAAATGTATGGGGTTTCCCTTGTATGTTATTTGTTGCTTCTCCCTTGCTGCTTTTAATATTCTTTCTTTGTATTTAGTCTTTGTTAGTTCGAGTAGTATGTGTCTTGGTGTGTTTCTCCTTGGGTTTATCCTGTATATGACTCTCTGTGCCTCTTGAACTTGATTGACTATTTCCTTTTCCATGTTCGGGAACTTTTCAACTATAATCTCTTCAAAATTTTTCTCATCCCCTTTCTTTTTCTGTTCTTCTTCTAGGACCCCTATAATTTGAATATTTGTGCATTTGATATTGTCCCAGAGGTTTCTTGAGACTGTCTTCAATTCTTTTTACTTTATTCTGCTCTTCAGAAGCTAATTCCACCATTTTACCTTCCAGCTCACTGATTCTTTTGCTTCAGATATTCTACTACTGATTCCTTCCAGGGTATTTTTAATTTTAGTATTGTGTTGTTTATCTCTGTTTGTTTATTCTTTTATTCTTCTAGGTCTTTATTAATTGATTCTTGCATATTCTCCATTCTGTTTTCAAGGTTTTTGATCATTTTTACTATCATTATTCTGAATTCTTTTTCAGGTAGTGTGCCTATTTCCTCTTCATTTATTTGGACTTCTGTGTTTCTAGTTTGTTCCTTCATTTGTGTAGTATTTCTCTGCCTTTTCATTTTTTTTTTTAACTTATTGTGTTTGAGATCTCCTTTTCCCAGGCTTCAAGGTTGAATTCTTTCTTCATTTTGGTTTCTGCCCTCCTAATGTTGGTCTCTTGTTTTGTGTAAGCTTCATGTAGGGTGAGATTTGTACTGAGTTTTCTTGTTTGTTTGTTTTTCCTTTGATGGGCAAGGCTGAGTGAGGTGGTAATCCTGTCTGCTGATGATTGGGTTTGTATTTTTGTTTTGTTTGTTGTTTAGATGAGGCATCCTGCACAGGGTGCTTTGCTACTGGTGGTTGGGTGATGCTGGGTCTTGTATTCAAGTGGTTTCCTTTGTGTGAGTTCTCACTATATGATACACCCTAGGATTAGTTCTCTGGTAATCTTAGGGTCTTGGAGTCAGTGCTCCACTCAAAAGGCTCAGAGTTTAATCTCTGGTTAGGAACAAAGATTCCGAAAGTGGTTTGTTGTGGCATAAAGTGAGATTAAAACAAATACCTAAAAATGAGAAACCAAAGATGAACACCACATAAATGGCCGTTACAAAATCAAGCAAATAATAATTAAAATAGTGGAATATACACCCATAAGTAAAATCAAAACAGTCCAGCAACCAAAAAAAGTACAATAGATTGACCCAGCAAACAAAGGAAACCAAAAATTATATCTACCAGTTAAGAACAAAACTAACTAAAGCACAAACTAGAAAACAAAACTAAAGCAAGGTATGAAGTGAGGAAGAAAGCAATGAAACTAAAGCTAACAAATGTTGAGAGGAGAGAAAGAAAAGAAAGCAAGAATAGATATGCAAAGTTAAATATAGGTAGATAATAAGGTTTATATACATTAAAGATTATCTGTAAAGGGGAAAGAACAGTGGGAAAAGTAAATGAAGGAATAAATGTAGAAAAATAATAATAGGTTTTTAAAAATTGAAAATTAAGATTTAAAAAGGAAGAAAGAAAGAAAAAAAACAACTCCAAAGAACTGCCGAAGCCCAACATAGAGGCAGAAGTTTATAACAACGGTGAAAAGTGTGAATGAAAAAAAAACTCAAAAGCTTAATTAGATTTCATAGTGCCAATAAAATCAACAACTGCAATAGAGGGAGAAAAAAAGAGACAAAAATCCAAAGAATGTACAGAACAAGTCAAAACATAAGAATGATAAACGTTTTTCTTGAGTCACTGCTGTCAGAGTCCTTTTCCTCGCTGGGAGTCACAGTCCCCCTCACCTCTCTAGGGTGCCCTCTGACCCTGTGCTGGTTTCTGCACCTGCTGTGGGGGCAGCTCAGGTTCCAGTCGGCCCTACTCCTGTGTGTTCTTGCCTCCAGTGTCCACAGCTATCACAACTAGTGCATTTTCTTTTGCGGGATCTCTTAATGTCCTTTTATATATTCCATAGACAAAGAGTCTGCCTAGTGGATCGCGTGGGTTTAATCTGTAGCTTATACAGCTGGTGGGAAGGTTTTGGATCTTCTTCCTTAGCCACACTGCGCCTTGATTTCAATTGTGGTTTTATTTCCATCTCTGCATGTGGGTCACCCACTGGGGTTTGCTTCTGAGGCTACCCTGGAGGACTTGGGTCTGCCCCAGTGAGGGCCAGGTATGGAGATGGTGCAGCTGCTTGGGTCTCAGGGATTCTAGCATAACCAGGTACTCAGGGGAGTTGGTGGCCAGGGGAGCAGGAAATACAGTGCTCTAGAAGGGTATGGCAACCAGTATTGGCCAATACACTCCAGTATTCTTGCCTGGAGAACCCCACCTGACAGAGAAGCCTGGCAGCCACAGTCCACAGGGTCACAAAGAGTTGGACATGACCGAAGCGACCCTGCGTGCGTAGATGCAATACTTTTTTTAGCCTGAGGCAGCTCTGCCCCAGCGAGGGCTGAGCGTGAATGTGGCACAGCTGCTTGGGTTGCAGGGACCCTAACGGCACCAAGTGTGCAGAGGCATGCTCTGCTTCTGCCTAAAGGAATTATGGCCCTAACAGAGTCTTTTCTCGAGCCTCTTGTAGCTGGCGATCAGAAGGCGTCATTGGCTAGTCTTTCTCCGTAGCTCCACCCATTCAGGCACTTAGAGGGATCCCTTGCCTGGGGTCCTTCTCTGTTGTTCAGGGCATCAGGCACATAAAGAGGCCCCGGCGGCTGGGGTCCTACTCTGTAGATCGGTGCATCAGGCTCTGAAAGGGGTACCCTGGGTGGAGTCCTACTCTGTAGTTCAGTACAGGTGTCAGGTGTTTGATGGGCCAGCCTCTCTATTGTTCAGTTGCTGATGCTGGAGTGTGGGAAGAGAGAATCTATGGTAATGGCTCCACCCCCTATGTGTGACTCAGCAGTATTGTCTTGCTTCTAAGGCTGCCAGGCTTTCCTCCACAGGCATTCCCCACCACGGTCTCCTCCCTCACATGTCTTCTATCTGTGTCTCTGCAGTCAACAGCAGCCCGCGCTCTGGGATTGCTCCATAATCCCCAAACTCCAGCTCCCAGCTGCCGCACCTTCTAGGGAACCTGCATCCCTGTCCTGGGTATGTCTGGGGCTGCAGCAAGGACTGTCTGATTCTCATTCCATTTAGGCTGCCACCGATCAGCTGTTTCACTCTCAGCCTTAAGTGTTTCTCCTCTGACTCAGACAGTTGCCCCAGTGTAGGGATCAGACCCCTGCTTCAGTTCCCCCACCCGCCAAGGGCAGGTCCAGTCCTACTAACACTCCTGTCTCCCCCCCTCGCCCCGCCAGTTCCTTCATTGTACCGAGTTTTGCGTGGTTCTATATATTCTTTTCTGCTGGTCAGGTACTCATGTCCCCTCTCAGCTGATGTTCTACACGCACTTCTGTGTCTGAAGGTGTATTCCTGATGTATCTGTGGAGAGAGATGTACTCCACATCCACCTATTCCTCCGCCATCTTTTTCTCCTCCTCTAACATGGATTTCCTGTAGACAAGCTATAATTAGTCTTGTTTTGATATAGTCTGTCAATGTCCATCTTTATTTGGTGCATTTAGACCATTGAGGTTCAAAGTGCTTATTGTTATAGTTGAACTAGTATCTATTATATTTATTACTGCTTTATATTTGTTGACCTTGTGATTTTTTTCCTCTTTTGTCTTTCGCCATTTTTCTGCCTTTGGTGGCTCTAATTGAGCATTTTATCTCATATTATCTCCTTTCTAGCATAGTTGTTACACTTCTTTTCTTACCTGTTTTAGTGATTTCCCTAGTGTTTATAATATACATCAATAGTTAATTCAAATTCACTTTCATCAATTCACTTTTTGAAGTTTACAGTGCAGAGCACAAGTTCACTAAATACCTTATAACAAAGTAATCCTAATTCCTCCTTCTTGTCCCTTAGATCATTGCTATCATTCATATCACATGTATGTGAATAAACATCAGCATATACATATACACATAAACATATATAATTGAATACAGTGTTAATATTATTATTATTGAACAAAGTGTCATCTGTTATATCAATTAGGAACAGGAAAAATAAAAGCTTTCATTTTGGTTTCATTATTTCTTCTTCAGTTCTCTTCATGTAGTTCTGAGTTTCTTACCTTTATCATTTTCTTTCTCTCTAAAGATCTTCTTTTAACATTTCTTACAAAGAAGCTATATTGGCAACAGTTCAGTTCAGTCTTCAGTCGTGTCCGACTCTGCAACCCCATGAATCACAGCACACCAGGCCTCCCTGTCCATCACCAACTCCCAGAGATCACTCAGACTCACGTCCATTGAGTCAGTGATGCCATCTAGCTATCTCATTCTCTGTCATCCCCTTCTCCTGCCCCCAATCCCTCCCAACATTAGAGTCTTTTCCAATGAGTCAACTCTTCGCATGAGGTGGCCAAAGTACTGGAATTTCAGCTTTAGCATCATTCCTTCCAAAGAAATCCCAGGGCTGATCTCCTTCAGAATGGACTGGTTGGATCTCCTTGCAATCCAAGGGACTCTCAAGAGTCTTCTCCAACACCACAGTTCAAAAGCATCAATTCTTTGGCGCTCAGCCTTCTTCACAATCCAAGTCTCACATCCACACATGATCACAGGAAAAAACCATAGCCTTGACTAGATGGACCTTTGTTGGCAAAGTAATGTCTCTGCTTTTGAATATGCTGTCTAAGTTGGTCATAACTTTTCTTCCAAGGAGTAAGCGTCTTTTAATTTCATGGCTGCAATCACCATCTGCAGTGATTTTGGAGCCCCCCAAAATAAAGTCTGACACTGTTTCCACTGTTTCCCCATCTATTTCCCATGAAGTGATGGGACCGGATGCCATGATCTTCGTTTTCTGAATGTTGAGCTTTAAGCCAACTTTTTCATTCTCCTCTTTCACTTTCATCAAGAGGCTTTTTAGTTCCTCTTCACTTTCTGCCATAAGAGTGGTGTCATCTGCATATCTGAGGTTATTGATATTTCTCCCAGCAATCTTCTTTTTCACTCTCCTCTTTCACTTTCATTAAGAGGCTTTTTAGTTCCTCTTCACTTTCTGCCATAAGGGTGGTGTCATCTGCATATCTGCGGTTATTGATATTTCTCCGGGAAATCTTGATTCCAGCTTGTGCTTCATCCAGCCCAGCGTTTCTCATGATATACTCACATTTTTTTAGGTGTCTTTAAATTTGGTTATGGACATGTGTTTGCATGCTTGTGAGTTTGTGGTTGCCATAGAAAAGTTTTAGTTCTTCTTTGTGTTTCTTAAATCTTTGAGTCATGCTTAGAAAATTCTTCATTCAACAATTGTGAAAATTTTATGTATATTTTCATTTAGGTAGAGATGATGAGGAGAGTGGGGTCCAAGAGTAAAAGGAAACAAAAACTGAAACGGGGGGCAAGTATCACTTTACACACACTATGGGGAAGAATAATAGGTAAAGAATTCAAAGGTCATGAGAATTCTAAGGATTTATCTTCTGTTTTGCATTTTTATAATTATGTAGGACCAACAGGGTATTTTATAATGAGGTATTCAATAAATACTTTCTTGTGGCTAAGTGAAGATATAAGTGCTTGCTTATGTTTACCAGATTAACAGAAATGACATCAAGAGTCTCAATGTAATATAGATAAGAAATAGCTCCAAAGATGAATGTTTTTGAAAACTAACGACCTTGAGGTGATAAATTATGTTTACGTTAATGATGATAAAGAAAGTGAAAGTGGGTCTGACTCTTTGCAACCCCATGGACTATAGCCCGACAGACTCCTCTGTCCATGGAATTTTCGAGGCAAGATTACTGGAGTGGGTGGATAGCCATTCCCTTCTCCTGGGGATCTAGAGATCAAACCCAGGTCTCCTGCACTGGAGGCAGATTAAATTTTCTTGGGTCTGCCGTATTTTACAGTAATGTCTAAGACTCACATAACCAAATGTATGAAGATAATTTCAATGTACTTCAATCTATGACTCGCACAGTATCTTGGGAGAATGAAAACTAAACCACTTAGATATGCTCTGTCAAATACAGTAGCTACTAGCCACATACGGCTATTTAAATTTATATTTAATTAAATAAAAATTCAACTGCTCAGTGATGTTAGCCACATTTCAAGTGCTCAGTAGCCACACAGAGCTAACACCTACCACATGAAAAGTGCAGACCTAGAACTCTGAGTAGCACTATTATTGATGATATTAGTGGGCCTCAAGTAAGGCAAATAGACCCATTCAAAACCAAATGACCAATATTATTTCTCACACAGATTACATCAGATTTATTTCTGGGATATGGATAAATATTAAGCTGGTACCAACAAATCCAAAATGGGTCAGGAATAAATTTCTCTCTCGTGCCTTCAGGCACAAGCTATTCCCAGTTCCAAAGGGGAAACACCTGTCTCCCAACTCCTTCCTAGGTGGAGACACTCTAGCGTCAAGTTTCTAGGAGTAAGTTCTCTTAGAAGAGCCAAGAGGCAGAGCCTCAAAAAGTAAAGGTTGGGAAGCATAGAGTCCAGTTCAGGAAGAGGGAGTCTAGAAGTGAAGAGGGGGCAGAGAGCTGGGTGCTAGCTTGCAGTCTCCCTGCTTTACTCAGAACAGTAGTTCTCAAACTGTGGTCTGTGGAACCCTTGACGTCTCTGAGACCCTACTATGGGATCCATGAGGTCAAAATTATTTTCATGACATTACCAAAATTGTATTTACCTTTTTCTTTTAAATATGTATTTCTTATTTTGGCTGCACTGGGGCTTCACTGAGGCATGAGGGATTTCTCTAGTTGCAGAGCATGGGCTTTAGGCTCAGCAGTTGCAACTTGAAGGCTTAGCTGTCCTTTGACACATGGGCCCTCAGTGTTTTTTTTTTTCTTCTTCTTCTTTTTCCAGTTGCTTTAGGTGTAAAGTTAGGTTGTCTATTTGATGTTTTTCTTGTTTCTTAGAGATAGGATTGTATTGCTATAAACTTCCCTCTTAGAACTGCTTTTGCTGCATCCCATAGGTTTTGAGTTGTCATGTTTCCATTGTCACTTGTTTCTAGAAATCTTTCAATTTCTCTTTTGATTTCTTCAGTAACCTGTTGGTTATTTAGAAACATGTTGTTTAAGTCTCCTTGTGTTTGTGTTTCTTACAGTTTTTTTTTTCCTTGTAATTGATATCTAGTCTCATAGCATTGTGGTCAGAGAAGATGCTTGGTACAATTTCAATTTTTTAAGATTTACTGAGGTTTGATTTGTGGCCTAAGATGTGGTCTATCCTGGAGAATGTTCCATGTGCACTTGAGGAAAATGTGTATTCTTCTGCATTTGGATGAAATGTCCTGAATCTCAGTGAGATCCATCTCATCTAATGTATCATTTAAGACTTGTGTTTCCTTATTAATTTTCTGTTTTGATGATCTGTCCATTGGTGTGGATGGGGTGTTAAATTCTCCTACTATTATTGTGTTACTGTCAATTTCTCCTTTTATGTCTGTTCGTGTTTGTCTTATGTATTGAGGTGCTCCTATGTTGGGTGCAAAGATATTCACAATTGTTGTCTCTCTCTTGGATTGATCCTTTGATCATTATGTAGTGTCCTTTCTTATCTCTTATAATCTTTTTTATTTTAAGGTCTATCTTCTCTGACATGAGGATTGCTACCCCAGCTTTCTTTTGCTTCTCATTTTCATGGAATATATTTTTCCATGCTCTGACTTCCAGTCTATATGTGTCTTGAAGTCTGAAGTGGGTTTCTTGTAGACAGCATATATATGGGTCTTATTTTTCTATCCATTCGGCCAGTCTGTATCTTTTTGTTGGAACATTTAATCCATTGATATTTAAAGTAATTATTCATATAGATGTTCCTTTTGCCATTTCCTAATTGTTTGGGGTTGATTTTGTAGATCTTTTTTCTTCTCTTGTATTTCTTGACTATATAAGTCCATTTTACATTTGTGGTAAAGCTGGTTTAGTGGTACTGAGTACTCTTAACTTTTGCTTGTTGAAAAGCTCTCTTTTTCACCATCAGTATTGAATGAGATCCTTTCTGGGTACAGTAATCTCGGTTGTAGATTTTTCCCTTTCAGTTCTTTAAATATATCCTGGCATTCCTTTCTGACCTGCAGAGTTTCTGCTGAAAGATCAGCTGTTAAGCGTATGGGGTTTTCCTTGTAGGTTATGTGTTGCTTCTCCCTTGCTGCTTTTAATGTTCTTTTTCTGTGTTTAGTCTTTGTTAGTTTGATTAGTGTGTGTCTTGGCATGTTTCTCCTTTTATTTATCCTATATGGGACTCTTTGTGCCCGTCGAACTTGATTGGCTATTTCCTTTACCATTTTGGGAAAACTTTCACTATGCTCTCTTCAAAAATTTTAACATACCCTTTCTTTTTCTCTTGTTCTTCTGTTCAGTTCAGTTCAGTTCAGTCACTCAGTCATGTCCGACTCTTTGTGACCCCATGAATTGGGACCGGATGCCATGATCTTCGTTTTCTGAATGTTGAGCTTTAAGCCAACTTTTTCATTCTCCTCTTTCACTTTCATCAAGAGGCTTTTTAGTTCCTCTTCACTTTCTGCCATAAGAGTGGTGTCATCTGCATATCTGAGGTTATTGATATTTCTCCCAGCAATCTTGATTCCAGCTTGTGCTTCTTCCAGACCAGTGTTTCTCATGATGTTCTCTGCATATAAGTTAAATAAGCAGGGTATCAATATACAGCCTTGACGTACTCCTTCTCCTATTTGGAACCAGTCTGGTGTTTCATGCCCAGTTCTAACTGTTGCTTCCTGACCTACATACAGGGTTCTCAACAGGCAGGTCAGGTGGTCTGTTATTCCCATCTCTTTCAGAATTTTCCACAGTTTATTGTGATCCACATAGTCAAAGGCTTTGGCATAGTCAATAAAGCAGGAATAGATGTTTTTCTGGAACTCTCTTGCTTTTTCCATGATCCAGCGGATGTTGGCAATTTGATCTCTGGTTCCTCTGCCTTTTCTAAAACCAGCTTGAACATCAGGGAGTTCACAGTTCATGTATTGCTGAAGCCTGGCTTAGAGAATTTTGAGCATTACTTTACTAGCGTGTGAGATGAGTGCAGTTGTGCGGTAGTTTGAGCATTCTTTGGCATTGCCTTTCTTTGGGATTGGAGTGCAAACTGACCTTTTCCAGTCCTGTGGCCACTGCTGAGTTTTCCAAATTTGCTGGCATATTAAGTGCAGCACTTTCACAGCATCATCTTTCAGGATTTGAAAGAAGTCAACTGGAATTCCGTCACCTCCACTAGCTTTGTTCGTAGTGATGCTTTCTAAGGCCCACTTGACTTCACATTCCAGGACGTCTGGCTCTTCTTAATTTTCATTGTCTAAAAAAGTGTTTATTTCTATTACACTTCTGAAGGATAATTTCAGAGTATAGAGTTCTAGATGGTCGATTTTTTATCTTAACGTTTGAATATTTTATTTTATTCTCTTCTTGCTTGTATAATTTTTGAGAATTTGGATATAATCTTATCTTTGTCCTTCTATATGTAAGATATTTTCTCCCCTCTGGCTTCTTTCAGAATTTTTCTTTAATTTTTTTGGGAGGTAGTTTGAAAATGATATGCCTGTATGTAGGGTTTTGGTATTAATCCTGCATGTGTTCTTTGAGCTTCCTGGAAGTGTGATTTGATCTCTGACATTAATTTGGGAAAATTCTCATTATTGTTTCAAATGTTTCTTCTGTTCCTTTCTCTCTTTCTTCTTCTGTTAGACCCATTACACATACGTTATACCATTTGTAGCTGTGCCACATCCCTTGGAAATTTTATTTTCAGTTTTGTCATCCTTGCTTTTCAGTTTTCAAGGTATCCATTCATATATCCTCTAGATAAGAGATTGTTTTCTCACCAAATCTACTAATAAGCTTATCAAAGGCACTCTTCAATTCTGTTCAGTGTTTTTTATCTCTAGTATTTCTTTTTGGTTCTTTCTTAGGATTTCCACCTTTCTGCTTACATTATCCATCTGTTCTTGCTTGCTTGTCTACTTTATCCATTAGAACAGTGATCCCCAGCCTTTTCTGGGACCAGGGACAGGTTTCATGGAAGACAATTTTTTCTGTGGACTTCAGCATGGGTTGGTGGTTTAGGTATGGTCAAGCCCATTACATTTATTGTGCACTTTATTTCTATTATTATTATATCATCTGCACCTCAGATCATCAGGCATTAGATCCTGGCAGTTAGGGACCCTAGCATTAGACACTTAGCATATTAATTATTATTGTTTTTAATTTTCAGCTGGATAATTCCAACGTCTCTGCCATGTCGGTTCTGATTCTGTCTCTTCAATTCTTTTTTTCTCTTTTATTTATGTTTAGTAACTATTTTCTTAATAACTGGACAAGATGTGTACTAAGTAAAAGAAACTGCTGTAAATTAGCTGTTTGTAATGAAACAGTGAGAGGTGAAGGGAGGGGAAGTGTTCTGTAGTCTTATGATTAGATCTCAGTCTTCTAGTGAGCCTATGCTTCTGCATTGTGAACTTTAAAAGTTTTTCTCAGTTTTTTCTTCCTCTTAGGTGAGATACGGTGCTTAGAGCTGTCTAAAAGTGATTATTTCCTTTCTCCCTAATCAGTTAGGCTCTTATAATATCCCAGCAGGTTCAGTTTAGTTCAGTTCAGTCGCTCAGTCGTGTCCGACTCTTCGCAACCTCATGGACTGCAGCATGCCAGGCCTCCCTGTCCATCACCAACTGCCAGAGTCCACCCAAACTCATGTTTATTGAGTCAGTGATGCCATCCAACCATCTCATCCTCTGTCCTCCCCTTCTCCCCCCACCTTCAGTCTTTCCCAGCATCAGGCTCTTTTCCAATGAGTCAGTTCTTCGCATCAGGTAGCCAAAGTATTGGAATTTCAGTTTCAGCATCAGTCCTTCCATTGAATATTCAGGACTGATTTCCTGTAGGATGGACTGGTTGGATCTCCTTGCAGTCCAGGGAACTCTCAAGAATCTTTTTCTAACACCACAGTTCAAAAGCAGCTATTCTTCAGTGCTCAGCTTTCTTTATAGTCCAACTCTCACATCTATACATGACTACTGGAAAAACCGTAGCTTTGACTAGATGGACCTTTGTGACAAAGTAATATCTCTGCTTTTTAATATGCTATCTAGGTTGGTCATAACTTTTCTTCCAAGGAGCCAAGTATCTTTTAATTTCATGGCTACAGTCACCGTCTGCACTGATTTTGAAGCCCAAGAAAATAGTCTGTCACTGTTTCCACTATTTCCCCATCTATTTGCCGTGAAGTGATAGGACCGGATGCCACGATCTTAGTCTTCTGACTGTTGAGTTTTAAGCCAACTTTTTCACTCTCCTCTTTCACTTTCAAGAGGCTCTTTAGTTCCTCGCTTTCTGCCATGAGGGTGGTGTCATCTGCATATCTGAGGTTATTGATATTTCTGCCAGCAGATTAGACTCTGGTTAACTAGTTTCCCATGAGGTCAGGCCTTGTTAAGAAAACAGAGATCTTTGTTGAATTTAAAAATGATTCCCTTTCCCTTCTTCCTGCCTAAAGCAGGGGTGGCTTCTTCACTGATATTTACCATGTGAACCTGGTGGGAACTCCTAGAGGTAAACCTCACAGTATCGTGGGGATCTTATGCCTGAGTCCCCCTGGAGTTTTTAACTATCACAGTTGTTCACACTGACGCTCCAGCCATTCACTAATTCTATTTCAGGTTTTCCTGCCCAGCACTGCTGCCTGTGGTTGTTTCTTCTTGTGGTTCTCTGCTCCAGTCAGACATGATTCCCTGTATTCATTTATCTGTTATCTTTAATGTTGGGGACCAAGGTTTACCCTGTGTCCTCCCTTCTCTGAAGGATGCAAGAAGAGATGTTGATTTTCCAGTCTGTTCTGCTTTTTACTTTTGTTAGGACAAAGTGATGATTTCCAAGCTCCTTAAATGCAGAAGGGAAACCGGAAGTCTCTATATGGTGCATTTTTTTTAATCATTAGCTACAATACTATTATTATATCTTAAAATTGACACTGATTCCTGATCATCACCACATATTTAGGCACAAAACAAATTCTCCAGTTTGGTTATTTAGAATTAAGAGTCCAAAGTCCATACATTGCATTTGCTTGATAGGTTCACAAATCTCTTTCAATCTCTAGGTTCTTTTTGTTTTGCAAATTATTTGTTGAAGTAATTTTGTTGGTTTTCCACCCTCTTGAATGTGATAAAGGGTGCAGTCACCCCCTCAACCCTCCACTGACTTAAGATGCTCCCTTGATCAAATACAGTCTTCTCTCAGTCACTCATCTCTCAGTACACACGTGGGATTAACTTCAGGACTCCACGAGATGCTCAAGTCTCTTATTATATAAGTGGCAGAGTACAGGTGGTAGTAGAATTAGCCCTTCTTATCACGGATTGAATCGTACTTAATTTCTGTGTGCATGTAAGCCTGTTTTATTATTTTATGTTCTGTTTCTTGGGCCTATAGTATATTCATGCTTCAGTACCATTTTGTTTTAATAACCGAATCTTTCTATTATGCTTAATATAAAGTAGGGCTATTTCCCACTCATTTCTCTTGGTTTTCTGGGAATTCTTTTTTTGTTAACTCATTTATTTACTTATTTATTTGTTAGGCTGTAGTAAGTGGATCTTCTTCCCATTTTCAAATTGATTTATTACATTTGGAAAATGAATAACCTCAAAGCTGCTATCATTCTTTCAGAGGAAGTAATTACCAATAGACTATTTATTGTTTTTCATGTATAACTCTTAAAAAATTATAGTCTATATTTTAATTTCATTTAAAAAAATTAGTTTGTTGATTTGGCTGTGCTGGGTCTTTGATTCTGTGCAGGCTTTTCTGTCTAGTTGTGGTGCATAGGGACGCCCCTATAGTTGTGGTTCTCAGGTTTCTCATCTCAGTGGCTTCTCTTGCTGCTGAGCACAGGCCCTAGAGTACATGGGATTCAGGATTTGCAGCTCCTGGACTCTAGAGCACAGGCTCAATAGTTATGGCATGGGCTTAGTTGCTCTGCGCCATGTGAGATCTTCCCGGATCAGGGATTGAACCCTGTCTTCTGCATTGGAAGGTGGATTCTTTACCACTGAGCCATTGGGGAAGCCCTTAATTTTGTTCATTTTTTTTTTAAATGAAATGTTATAACCTAGCAATTTGTTAAGGTAAGATTTAGAAAGAAAAAGAGAAAGTTAAATCATTTGGTGCTTTAAAAAAGGGTCAGAACATAATTTTCATGGTTAAAACCATGGAGTCTTTTTTCTGTCTACTCTAAGCTTATTTCAAAATTTATCCAAGAGTCTGAGCTTTCTGAGGAGTCTGATCATTTGTCTTTGTTATATCTGTAAGATATTGGATGATAATCGACCCGGAAGTCTGTATAATGCAGTAAGTGTTCTCCACATGCAGGTGCCTTCACATCATTCACCTGAGCATACACTGTAGATTCCAGTGGCTCAGCCCACCAAATGGCATTTTTCACCCTCCAAAGCAATTTTTGAAAGTATTTACTTTTAAGCAAAATGCTCTTTGCCTTTCACCTTGATAGCTGTATTTCTGATTTGTTTAGTAGTGCATTTTATTGTCACATATGGTCTTAACGACTTGTATTTCCAGTGGTACTTTTTCAACTAGAGCTGAATTAAAGGGAACAAGAAGGAGAATGCTCCTCGGTATCCTCTGCAAAACTGTGTGAAGCTGCTCCAGAACTTACTGGCGGGGAGGTGACCCGCTTCGAGACCAGCCACCCTTCCTCCACCCACAGTGCTCAGATGGAGAGCTGAGAGCGGCAGCTCCATGAGTAGGCCTGGACTCCTTGCTATTTATTTTACTTGTGATAGCATGTTCTCCCTTAGCAACTAATAAAATTTATTTAGTTTGGAAAAATATGTCTGCTAATCCATAGGGGACAGACCATCCAGAAATGCTGGGTGGTCTTCAACTTGTCCAGTTCCTATGGCCTCAGCTCAGCAAGTTCCCCAAACAGTGGCGTCAGGCCTGGAGCTTTTCCATGGACACTTTTCCATAGACGCAGCGTCCCAGCCACATGTTGACACAGGGAGGCTGATTCAAATTACCACCCTGCACTCATACCCTCTTTCCTTCAGCCCCTTGAAGAGTTCCCCACATGGGCTGCATAGTCATTTAGAAACCACGTACTTTCTTTGACCAAGGTGCCCTGCCCTGTTTTTAGCCTTCCAACTATTTGCTTACCACAATCACCAGTGGAATTTCATCTGGTCTACAATTGGCTGGGTGTCTTTGGCCTTGGCCTCCCAAATACAGTCGTGTATTTCCAGAAATGGACAGCCTGTCTTCTTTTAAACAGCAGATGATTGCTCCTCTCTGTCGTTTAGATAACCTAGAGGAAATTTATAATTTCTTGGCCTAAAAGCCAAGCCTGACTTCTTAAATCTATCCCTGGGGTTGCCATAATAGCCACCTGCAGGGTGCACATTGCATAAAACCTTTCTGGGAGGGCTACTGCAATCCTGTCATAAATCTGTGGAGTACAAGTAATTCTGCATGACATATCCTTTAAGATAAGCCTAAATCCATTGCTTCAGTAATGTTGAGAAGTTTGATGACTAGATGGAAAATTTTTTCTACATACCAGAATGAATGAGCCAGTGAACAAATGAAAGAGTGAGTGTGTGACTGGCCAGACAACTAACCTCATGGGGTAGCTGTGCGTGTTAAAGAGGGCCTCCATACAGTTATAAATTGTAGTCTGGAACACTTTTGAGAGTTAAAAGAGGTGCCTGTTATAATTATGGTAGGATGACCTGTCCCAGGCACATTGAAACGTATTTAAATGACTCTGGTGCCTATAGGGGACTTCCTAGGTGGCTCAGACAGTAAAGAATCCACCTACAATCCGGAAGACCGGTGTTCAATCCCTGGATCAGGAAAATCTGAAGAAAGGAACGGCTACCCACTCCAGTATTTTAGCCTGGAGAATTCCATGGACAAAGGAGCCTGGAGGTCTATAGTCCATGGAGTCACAAAGAGTTGGACACAACTGAGTGACTAACACTTTCACTTTCAGTGCCTATAGAATGTTTAGCATGATGCCTGGTACTTAAAATACTCAGTGACTGTTAGCTTGTTGCTGTTATTGTTGTCGTTGACTTTAAATAATAATTATTTTTTATAATGTTTTATTAGGTTTTTTCAAGCTTATATCTTTTCTTGCTAATCAAATTTTCTCTGAACTAAGGCCAGATATAAATAAATTTCCAATGCTGAAAAAGCTAATACAGCCTCCAGTGGTGCTTAATAAGAAAAAAAATAAATTACAAGAAAAGGCCAACTCCAGCCAAGTTCCTAGTTTTGTGGGTTTTTCTTTTTTTTCAGCTCAGATAAGAGAAACCAGGCTTTAAGAATTGCCAGAATTCTCTGGCACCCAGTGGTTAGGACTTGGCACTTTCCTTATTGGGGCCTGGATTCAATCCTGGTCAAGGAACTAAGATCCTGCAAGATGCACAGCACAGCCAAAAAAAGAAAGAAAGAAAAATCAGGCTTCAAATATTGTCAATATAGGTGAATGTCTAAACAAAGAAAAGCTAGTGTAATACCAAGGACAAAAAGTTAGCAAAGCAGTAGTAGTAACTAATACTCCCATTTCTATCTGTCCTCATATCCTCTTCTTTAAATTTTTTACCTTACTAAGATATGATCTCAAAATTATTTGTTGAAAAAATTTACTTTTCAAGTAAAAACCTGCTGATACTGATTTGCAATAGACATGCCAGTGTGTTTGGATTTGGATATTTCCTTTGATTGGTGTTGCTGCCCTTTGCTTTGAGAAGTGACTTCTCTGCATATATAAATGATAATGATGGCACAGCTTCTTCAAATTTGAGGTACTTCTTCGATCAGGTTGTCATGGAAATACATCTTTGAAATGTAATAGAGAATATTCTTTCCAGTTCCTTGGGATTAAGTAGTTCTCCGGAAAAGTTGGTCTTGATTTTTGTGGGCTCCTCCAGCAGCCCACGCAGCCCTTGATCTCTTTCTGGTTTGGAAAGGGGGAGCCTGCCTGTATTTGTCTCAAGTGGGGAGGCTCCCTCCCCTCCTCTGCCTCTCAGACAGCATTAGAACATGTACTTCACCTCTCAAGGGCCTTACTGGCAAAGAATTGAGTTCCACATTCTGGTTTTTGTATTGACGCTATACAAAAACATTTAGGACTTCCCTGGTAGGTAAGAATCTGCCTGCCAATGCAGGGGACATGGGCTCGATCCCTGGTCAGAGAAGAATCCACATGCCACGGGCAACTAAGCCTGCCCACCACAACTACTGGAGCCTGCCGACTCCAGGGCCTCTGCTCTGCAACAAGAGAAGCCACCACAGTGAGAAGCCTGTGCACCACAGTGAAGAGTGGCCCCGCTCGCTGCAGCTAGAGGAGAGCCCGTGCACAGCAGGCAGACCAGGGCAGCCAACAATTAGTTAATCAATTAATAATAAAAACATTGGAGCCAAAATTATTCAGTGAGTGGCTAGACCAGTTTCTTTACCTACTTCCTCCTTGTTGGAGAGGATAGGACACGCAACTACCTCACTAAATTGAATATTTGGGGAAACAAAGTTCAGTTTTTAAATGTCCAAGAGGCAGTTGTCAGAAGAATCTTAATATATTGTGTGAGATGTTGGACAGGGCAGAGTGTTCTTGTCCAGGCCTCTCCTGCCCAGTGTCAGAAATTGTTATTTAGAGGCAGATATTCTATATGAAAGTGCAGACTAGGAGCCTACTCCTTGGTATATTGCAGGAGAAAATTATAATGCGTTCCATGTAAGTCTCTATCATTTTCCTAAACCATAGCTATAATGCCTAAAACTTCCTGTGATTATTAGGTAGGAATTTTGGAGAGCCAAGTTTTTAATCATAGCCTGTTTTTCTTGAATTTGTCATTTGATCAGTATCCAAGTTAGATAGCTAAAATAAGTATAGAAAGTAAGAAAAGGACAGCCTTAGAGTTTCTGTAACTAACACAGGGTGAGTAGAATGAAATTTTTCAGTCTCTCTAAAAATATTTTTTCTTTTTTTCCTTTATTGGCTCTTTAAAATTTCCACAGAAATACATAACGTTTTATCAGGTCAGGTCAAACAATGCAGAAGTATACACAGAAAATGTCAACTACCTCCCTCCTTACCACCCTCCAGTCCTTCTCATAAGCATACCTTATACTCTTATAAACATTAGAAATCTACATGAAACAATTTTCTCTTCTTTTTAAATTAGCTTTTTTTAAAAAAATTAAAAAAGAGAAACAGCATCACATCATACACATGACCCTGGAACCAGGTTTTTAACCAACAAATCTTGTGTATCCCTCAAAGGGTATAGAGCTAACTCATTATATAATAATAGAAGCACATATCCTGATATGAACGGATCTTAATCTGTGTAGCTCTTTGCCAGTGTGTGTGTGTGTGTGTGTGTGTTCAGTTGTTCAGTCATGTCCACCTCTTTGTGACCCCATGGACCGGCCAGGCTTCTCTATCCATGGAATTTTCCAGGCAAGAATACAGCCATTTCCTACTGCATGGAATCTTCCTGACCCAGGGAGCAAACCCGCGTCTCTTGTGTCTCCTGCATTGGCAGGTGGATTCTTTGCCACTGCACCACCTGGTAAGCCCTATTTTCTAGTGGATGCATTCAAATTGTTTCTAATTTTCGGTTTATAATATTGCTACATAAATACTTTCTAGCTAGTGCTTTTATTTCTGCCAGGAAGATTCATAAAAGTATGGTTAGGACAGCCAGGAATATGTGTATTTTGCAGTTTATTAGGCAGTATCACATGACTTAACCAAAAGGATGAACCTATTCCCTGTCCTGCATCTAAGAACACCAGTCACTTACACCTGCCTTTACCCTGGATGCTGTCATTCATCTGCATTAGCTGATGTGAACACAAAAACTAATACCTCCTTGATATGTTAGTTACCTTTCTTTACTATTAATAAGGTTGAAAATCTACATATTTTGGGGGCATTTGCATTTCTTCTTTTATAATTTGCCTTTTTCCTGGTTTCATTGAGATATAATTTGTATATAACTTTTAATTTCAGAACCAACCTGGTACAAATTGAGAACATTGTATATAATACCAATGTGTTGGTCCAACCAAATTCTGTTATGCAGTATTTTAAGATCATATCATTTTGGTGATTTCTTCATCCAAGATCAGTTATTAAGAGTTAACTCTTTGATGTTTTAGAGAAAAATAGATTTTCTTTTTTGTTAATAGGTAATCATGTACTCCAGTGTTCAGTTCAGTTTATTCGCTCAGTTGTGTCTGACTCTTTGCGACCCCATGAACCACAGCACACCAGCCCTCCTTGTCCATCACCAACTCCTGGAGTCCATCCAAACCCATGTCCATCTAGTCAGTGATTCCATCCAACCATCTCATCCTCTGTCATCCCCTTCTCCTCCTGCCATCAATCTTTCCCAGCATCAGGGTCTTTTCAGATGAGTCAGCTCTTCACATCAGGTGGCCAAAGTATTGGAGTTTCAGCTTCAGCATCTGTCCTTCCAATGAACACCCAGGACTGATCTCCTTTAGGATGGACTGGTTGGATCTCCTTGCAGTTCAAGGGACTTTCAAGAGTCTTCTCCAGCACCACAGTTCAAAAGCATCAATTCTTCAGCGCTCAGCATTCTTTATAGTCCAACTCTCACATCCATACATGACCACTGGAGAAACCATAGCCTTGACTAGATGGACCTTTGTTGCAAAGCAATGTCTCTGCTTTTTAATATGCTGTCTAGGTTTATTTTGGGGGGCTTCAAAATCACTGCAGATGGTGATTGCACCATGAAATTAAAAGACTTTTGCTCCTTGGAAGAAAAGTTATGACCAACCTGCTGCTGCTGCTAAGTCACTTCAGTCATGTCGGACTCTGTGATACCCCACAGATGGCAGCCCACGAGGCTCCTCTATCCACAAGATTCTCTAGGCAAGAATACTGGAGTGGGTTGCCATTTCCTTCTCTAATGACCAACCTAGACAGCATAAAAAGCAGAGACATTAGTTTGCCAACAAAGGTCCATCTAGTAAAAGGTCCATCTAGAGAAACTTCGGTTTTTCCAGTAGTCATGTGTGGATGTGAGAGTTGGACTATAAAGAAAGCTGAGAGCCGAAGAATTGATGCTTTTGAACTGTGGTGTTGGAGAAGACTCTTAAGAGTCCTTGGATTGTAAGGAGATCCAACCAGTCCATCCTAAAGGAACTCAGTCCTGAATATTTATTGGAAGGACAGATGCTGAAGCTGAAACTCCAATACTTTGGCCACCTGATGTGAAGAAATAACTCATTGGAAAATCTTTCCCTGATGCTGGGAAAGATTGAAAGTGGGAGGAGAAGGGGATAACAGTGGATGAGATGGTTGGATGGCATCACTGACTTGATGGACATGAATTTGAATAAGCTCTGGGAGTTGGTGATAGACAGGGAAGCCTGGCATGCTGCAGTCTGTGGGGTTGCAAAGAGTCGGACATGACTGAGCAACTTAACTGAACTAGGTTGGTCATAACTTTTCTTCCAAGGAGCAAGCATCTTTTAATTTCATGGCTGCAGTCACCATCTGCAGTGATTGTGATTTTGGAGCCCCCAAAAATAAAGTCTGACACTGTTTCCACTGTTTCCCCATCTATTTCCCATGAAGTGATAGGTCCAGATGCCATGATCTTAGTTTTCTGAATATTGAGTATTAAGCCAACTTTTTCACTCTCTTTTGTTTTCATCAAGAAGCCCTTTAGTTCTTTGCTTTCTGCCATAAGGGTGGTATCATCTGCATATCTGAGGTTATTGATATTTCTCCTATCATTCTTGATTACAGCTTGTGCTTCATCCAGCCCAACATTTCACATTATGTTCTCTGCATATAAGTTAAACAAGCAAGGTGACAATATATAACCTTGATGTACCCCTTTCCCTATTTGGAACCAGTCTGTTGTTCTGTGTCTAGTTCTAACTGTTGCTTCTTGACCTGCATACAGATTTCTCAGGGGGAAGGTTGGGTGTTCTGATATTCCCATCTCTTGAAGAATTTTCCACGGTTTTTTGTGATCCACACAATCAAAGGCTTTGGCATAGTCAATAAAGTAGAAGTAGATGGTAGATTTTTTTCTGGAACTCTCTTGCTTTTTCTATGATCCAACGAATGTTGGCAATTTTCTCTCTGGTTCTTCTGCCTTTTCTAAATCCAGCTTGAACATCTGGAAATTCATGGTTCACATATTGTTGAAGCCTGGCTTGGAGAATTTTGAGCATTACTTTGCTAGTGTGTGATGAGATGAGTGCAGTTGTGCAGTAGTTTGAGCATTCTTTGGCATTGCCTTTCTTTGGGATTGAAATGAAAATTGACCTTTTCCAGTCCTGTGGCCACTGCTGAGTTTTCCAAATTTGCTGGCATATTAAGTGCAGCACTTTCACAGCATAATCTTTTAGAATTTGAAATAGCTCAACTGGAATTCCATCACCTCCACTAGCTTTGTTCATAGTGATGCTTTCTAAGGCCCACTTGACTTCACATTCCAGGATGTCTGGCTCTAGGTGAGTGATCACACCATCGTGATTAATAGAATATTACTCAGCTATAAAAAAAAAAAGAACAAATTTGAGTCAGTTCTAATGAGGTGGATGAACCTAGAGTCTTTATACCAAGTGAAGTAAGTCAGAAAGAGAAAAACAAATGTCATATGTTAATGCATAGATATGGAATCTAGAAAATGGTACTAATGAACTTATTTGCAGGGAAGGAATGGAGGCACAAGTATAGAGAATGGACTTGTGGACCCAGCGGGGGCGAGAGAAAGTGGGACAAATGGAGAAAGTAGCAACATGTGCACACTATCGTGTAGAATGGATGGCTGGGGGAAGCTGCTTTTTAACATAGGGAGCCCAGCCTGGCACTGTGTGATGACCTAGATGGGTGGGATGGGAACTGGAGGGGGGGCTCAAGCAGGAGGGGATAAGTGTGTAGTTGTGGCTGATACGTGTTGTTCTGCAGCAGAAGCCAAACAACATTGTAAAAATTTAAAAATAAAAAATAGATGATTCAAATACTGAACGTGGATCCATAAATTTAATCATTGACAGCAGTTTGTAGAGTGTGCTCTGAATCAAGAGTATTAAAACAAAATTGTTAACATATACATTTTTCAAACTGTGCCTGAGAATAGAACAAAAATTATGTGCTTGGTACTTGGTATAGAACTTACACAGCTCTCATGTAAATTTGTAACTAAGCAGTATTGTTTAGTTCAGATATTCATTGGAAGTACCGTTCAGCTGCCTTTTACATTTGTTCATATCCATCTACTGTTCATCATTCTCAACATTTCCTGCCTCTCTGCCCTGGGCACTGCCCAGCCATTGAGACCTCATGGTATTAATAGAAATCACATTTGTGCATGTTGCTGTTTGGAGGGCTTAGCAGTGGGGCTATCTGTGATGAACTCTCACTGAAGTGAGACACTTTTGTAATGATGTACATTTTTATTTCAGTAGATCCTTTAAAAAAGACAAGGTGTGATTAGAGCAGGTCAAGGGATGTCCCTGTTACTTGGGAAGGGAGGAGGAATTCTTCCTTCTGCACCTCAGAACCTCCTATCTCCCAGGGCTTCCTGGCTCTAAGACAGAGGCTATCCACACCCTCCCCCTGCTCCAAAAGGTTGTTCTTCTTTCTCAAGAAAGCTGAACAGAAATCCCTTCCCAGGAGTCTGTTAATGTGGCTAAAATTGGCTAATAGCTTGGACTTTGGAAAAATTTCCTTAGACACTGAAGGAAGTGAAAACAGGCTCTAGGCATCTAACTCACCCAGGAAAACTGTCTGCTCTCACCCACCCCTGTGTCAGGCTCCAAACTGAAGCAACACCCTCCACTCTCCTGCCTACAGAATAGAGAGGCTTGGGTATAACATGAGGCACAGGACCAGCTCCAGCATCAGACATGGGTTTAATCAGGGCTATGAGACCTTGGTCCCTCTCCAGCCTCAAAAAATAAGGGTAATAATGGTACCTGTTTTGTAGGATCATTATAGGAATGAAAACAGAAGTAAAATGCTTAGCACTGTTCAAGGTGACAAAACTGTTAGTGGCTCAGTCATGTCCAACTCTCTGTGACCCCATGGACTGTAGCCTGCCAAGCTTCTCTGTCTGTGGAATTCTCCAGGCAAGGATACTGGAGTGGCTCGCCATTCCCTTCTCCAGGTTTATTCTGCCTTAATAAATGGCAGCTACTGGTCTTACAGATGACCCAGTGGGTAAAGACTCCATCTGCAATATAAGAGACACAGGAGACGCAGGATCGATCCCTGGGTCGAGCAGATCCCTTGGAGGTGGAAATGGCAACCCTCTCCAGTACTCTTGCCTGGGAAACCCCATGGACAGAGGAGCCTGGCAGGCTGCAGTCCGTGAAGTCACAGAGAGTCAGACCCAACTGAACACGCGGCACATACTCAGGTGCTGGTGCTTCAGCCTCTCCCACTCTGCATGTGGCCCATCGGTATTC
>SJYC01025595.1:0-28242 GCA_006408675.1 Madoqua kirkii | reverse complement strand
CAGGCTGCAGTCCGTGAGTCACAGAGAGTCAGACCCAACTGAACACGCGGCGCATACTCAGGTGCTGGTGCTTCAGCCTCTCCCACTCTGCATGTGGCCCATCGGTATTCAGCCTGAAACACCACCTGTCAGGAGCACACCAGGCCACCAGCCCTGTGTGGCTTCCTGTTGTCAGTCACTCCCAGCATAGTCGTCCCTCTGAAGACCAGTCTGCAGTGCCGCCTGCACTTCCACTCCGTCCTCATTGACTTGCCAGCTTCCATCACCCTATCCCACCCTCAACCTGCTGAAACTCCTGGGGCCCAGGGCTAGGCCCTCTTTTCACCCGGCTCCGACTTCTGTCCTTTGGAGTTCTCCTTCATTTTCACACTGCTCCCTGCCAACTGACAGCTCCCGAATATAGATCCTCAGCCCAGACCTCTCCCCAGAACACTTCCAACTTGGATATTCAAGGACCTGTTTCATATCTCTGTTGGACTGTGCTTCAGACATTCTAAACTCACATACCCCAAACTGAGCTCTTAGTAAACCCTTCACCAATTTTTTTCTTCCACTTTTTCCATTGAGTAAATGGTATGTCTGTCCATCTTGTAGCTCAAGAAACTTGGGACGGTTTTGATTCCCACCTCATGTTCACCCCCTCATCAAATTCATCACCATTGTCTCTTGATATGCTAAAATACATTTCACTCCTTCCCCCATGCCACCCAGGGCGAAGCTCCCTCTGGAATTTTGTACCCACTCAGCACTCAGGTCTCCATGCAGTGGTCAGAGTGGTATTTGAAATGTAAATTGGTTCCTGGCACTCCTCTGTTTAAAACCTTCTGGGCCAGAATAAAATACCAGACGCTGGCCTTGCCCTTGGTCCTGCACAGCCTTGTCACCAGCCACCTCACCTTTGCTCTCTTCGTCTGACACGGCTGCAGCGGCCCCCGTGGGGGCCTCCTCCCACTGCCTTCCATGTTGCCTGCCCCACCACGCTGTGCATGCTGCATGCTGTCTCTTCAGTTGTGTCCAACTCTGAGAGAGCCAGTGGATGTAGCCCACCAGGCTCCTCTGTCCCTGCAAGAATACTGGAGTGGGTTGTCACGCCCTCCCCCAGGGGATCTTCCCAACCCAGGGATTGAACCCATGTCTCCCGCAGCTCCTGCATTGCGGGCAGATTCTTTATCGCTGAGCCACCAAGGAATCCCTCCTACCAGGCTGATCTCCAGCTGAACTCAACTGGAGAGGTTGTCTGTGACCCTCTGTTCTCACCTGGGCCCCCCTTCCTTGGCCTGTCCTTTTCCTTCACTGTCTTTATCACAGTTTGATGTATGTGTATGTGTCAGGGTGAGGGGGAGTCAGAAAGAAGGTCAGATGAGGGCCAAGCCTCCCTCCCTTTCTGTTGCCCTACTGCCTGCTCTGGTGGACAGACCCTGAAACTCCTCAGCTTCTTCCAGTCTTGCCTCAGAGTTGATCTTGGACAAGGTCTACAAGAGTTAGGCCAAGGGAGAAGAGAAAAAGAAACTACTAGCAATTCCTACCCTGTGTCTTTGCCTATTCACTTCTTGCCCCTATGCCCTAATTCCTGGGCTTCATGCCAGCTCCTGCAGAGAAATGGCCCAGAAGTGATGGTGAAGGGAAAGACACTGGAGGGGTTGTTGGGTAATGGGAAACATTTGTGCCCCCACTTTTGTTTGTCTTATTAAAAGCAGTAAACATCTTTAGCAGAACCTGGAAGGTGCTGCAGGTGGAAGGGCAGGAGGCCTTGGCAAAGCAGGGCCAAGAAAAGAAGAACAAGTCTCACCAGACCCAAATAGGCCTAGTGTTAACAAGGAGGAGCCCCCACCCCCACCCCCGACTGTGGCTCAGAGTAGACGGATGCCCCCTTGTGCCCCCTCCCAGGAGAAGCAGAGCCCCTGATTCACTGACCTGACATAGGAGGAACCTCCAAATACATTTTCCTATAGAAATGTAAATATACTCAGTGGTAAGTCTATAGAATATCATGTTGGGGATCAACTATGGATCAGCCAGGCCATAATCACCTTTTATGATATTATTACTAAAGAAAGATTTAAGAGATTTATACAGTGTTTAAATATTTACTGTGTGCCAAGAACTGTGCTCATCACTGTACATGTGTTATTGCATTTGCTCCTTCTTACAACACTAGGAGGGAGGTAGGCCCATTTTACAGGTGAGTAAACTGAGGTTTAGAGGTTAAGTAAATTTCCTAAAGTCATACAGTGAGTAGGTGGTGGCTCTAGGACTCAAACCCAAGTTTGATTTCACATGTTAAACCACTGTGGTGAAATGTCAAACATAGCTATTTCTTAAATTAGGAACTACGTTTGCCTAAATATCTCAAGGCCCTTTTCCATCAACATTTTTTTTTATCGTTCCCTTTATATCATCACTATATATTTGTTTGTCCTTTTTGAAAACATTTTCTTTCCTTTGGTCAAAATAAGTTACTTGGTAAATATTCATTTGATATTATAAATATTAACTGCTCTTGTGATCATGATGAAGAAAAAAAAGATTTTTTTCAGAGACTCATTTATATTTAAAGTTTTGTTTATTTCTTACTGAAAGGAAGAAGATTTCTCTCCCCACGTCAGCTGTACTCTGCCTCTGGCTTCAGCACCTTCCCAGCCTTGAAAATACAATGCTTCATCTTTTGGAAAAGCTCATCTCCAGTGAGAGAAATTCTCTGAGAAGGATCGAATGCTTTATGAACGATTCGTTGCTGGTATGTGCTGGGTTTCTATGAGGAGAAAAATCCTTAAGCAAGATGCTGCATGTTCTTTCTTTTAATCAGCAAAAGGGGAAAATGTAAACGCACGAGCAGTTGGCACCCTTTAAAATCATCATCTATCTACATTTTATTTTTGAAACACCTAATGTCTGAGGCTTTTCTCCTCGTGTTAAAAATAGGGCAAGGGAATTCCCTAGCAGTGCAGTGGCCAGGACTCGGTACTTTCACTGCCTCAGGCCTGGACTCGGCCCCTGGACGAGGAACTAAGGTAATATAAGCTGAGTGGCACAGCCAGGAATAAAAAGTTTATCACTACGACTTCCCTGGTGGTTCAGATGGTAAAGTATCTGCCTACATTGTGGGAAATCCGGGTTTGATCCCTGGGTCAGGAAGAGTCCCCTGGAGAAGGAAATAACAACCCACTCCAGTACTCTTGCCTGTAAAATCCCATGGACAGAGGAGCCTTGTAGGCTACAGTCCATCGGGTCGCAAAGAGTCGAACACGACTGAGTGAGTTCACTTCACTTCACGCCTTATATTGCACATTCACAAGAATTGACATTTGGCCTACAAATTTCTCATTTCCGGCTTCCTTGGTGACTCAGATGGTAAAGCATCTGCCTGCGATGCAGGAGACCTGGGTTCAACCCCTGGGTTGGAAAGATCCCCTGGAGAACGGCATGGCAGCCCACTCCAGTAGTCCACCCTGGAGAATCCCATGGACAGAGGAGCCTGGCAGGCTACAGTCCATGGGGTCGCAAAAGACTCTGACAGGGCTGAGCACACACAGCATCCACCCTATGAACAACGTGCTGTTCATTCTCCAGGCAAGAATGCTGGAGTGGGTTGCAGTGCCCGCCTCCAGGGGATTTTCCCAGCCCAGGAGTCGAACCCAGATCTCCCTCATTGCAGGCAGATTCTTTACCAGCTGAGCCACCATGGAAGCCCCTATCAACAATAGGAGGAATCGGTTAACAAAGAAAATCATTCAAAAAAATAAACTTCTAATCCTTCACTGGAGGAAAAATCAAATACTTAAAAGATTCAAAATGACACCCCCAGAAAAATGGTTAAAACAACAAAGCAACTGCAAAGAATCTGTCAGTTATTTTGGTGTCAGGCTGCCGTCCTCGAACCCCCTCCTCTATGCAGGGGCTGCCCAGTCTACTCAGAACCTCTCAGGCCTGGGCCGTGCGGTGCTCAGTGGACCAAATGGGCCCCGTTGCCTAACCCAGTGGCAGGGGCCCAGGCTAGCAGGGTGTCCTCAGAACCTGACCAGTCCGGTGTTTGCCCTCGGTGGGAGGCATCTCTGGAATTTATGTGCGTTTTTGTAAGAGTCAAGTAAAGACCAATGCACTCTGAATAAACAATTAAAGCTCTCCAGGAGGTTTCATGCTTCTGGCCTTCATCTTACAGGAACCTCGCGGGCTCCATCCAACAGGCTTTCTTACTCGCTTTTGTCACTGAGCGGAGATACGGTGCAGAGATTTGTCTCCTCTTGTACAGATGGAGAAAGTTAGTTCAAGAGAGATGGTGAACAGTCAGATCTTAAGTTGGTGGCCAGGAAACTGGGCTGGAGAATGTTCCTCTGCCCGGTGAGCTGAGGCTTGTGTTGGGGGCAGGGGGTGTCTGTCTCTGCATACAGCGCACTGGGGTTAGCTGAGTTTACACAGCCTCCACCTAGATAGCTTCTGTTTGGTTAATCCAGTTAGAACTTAGGTTTCTCTCTCTTTCAAATTGGAGGCTGTATGAGAGAACCATAATTGAATCTGCTGCCTTCTTCCTATATCCCAGCTCTCTTTTTGGGTCCTGATCAGTCCCTACCAGGTCAAGGGGTTGACCGTGGCCCTGCTTACCTTCTCCCAGGCTCCTCTTGGCCTTTCCATCTTGGGGCCTCCAAGGGGACCATGGATAGGGTCACAGTGGCCAGCAGCCATGCTGTGTTCATCTGTAAGTTAGCTGGCCCAAATCAAACCCTACTGATTTAGATGTTTACAATATTTGATAGAAAAAAAAGACAATAGATACAACAATTGAAAGAGTCCAAAGAGAAAGAGAGATACTTTTAGGGAAATTCTGCTTGAACTCATCTTTCAAAACAGTTGCATTAAAAAAAAAAGTTGCATATTAAGGTGAGAAATAAGAAATGTACCTTATATACAGATAACAATAATATTCAAAATAAAGGCTTTTAGAAGTCCTGGCAGCCCATTCAAAACATTACCTTTATTGTCAGGTAAATCTAACTGAAAGATACATGTTATAGTTTCATTTTCTCTGGTCCTTTTTCCGTGGTAAAATATAGTAACTGAGCTATTTCCTTGCTTTCAAGGTCCTTATTAAATTTTCTTTAAGTCTTCTCTCAATGGAAAAACCCCAGTTTCATCACCCTAAGTTGATTTGATTCTGCAACCTTGTGATTCTTCTCTAAATCTTCTTTGTGCCCTTTTTACCTGTGGCCCTCAGGCCTGAGCCTGTCAGTAAACCCAGGATGACAGAGAGAGAGAGCAGGCATTCCGGTTAAACATTCCATTGTATAGCCTTCAGTCTCCAGTTTACGGTTTAAAATCATTTCCCCCAAACAGTTTTGAGTCAGTTGATTTACAAAAGCATTTATCAGGATCATGTGTGTAGAGATTCAGAGCCTCCATTATGGTTAAAGGGGGATTTCAGAGAGTGTTGTTGTGTTTAATTTATTGTGGCATTGGCAGGATGTAACCCCTCTGTTGCCTCACGGTTCAAGGAGGTAATTACAGTAAGGAGCTGCAAGTCCTTGATTGGCGTGGGCTGCTCTCCTCAGGACCCTGGGCCCACAGTGCCACACACCCAAGCAGGCTGGACTAAGCCTGTGACGTGACCTAGTGATTGAAAGGGTAACCTGAAGAACGTGCTTCCTGATTGCATCATCGGCTTCGCTTATCAGAGCACAGTATCTCGCGGCCCTGATGGGACCCTGCGGAAGTATCAGAAAGATCTGGAAGACTCGGATAGGACAGGGCTGCTGTGCTTTCCTCTAGAAGTAACTTGATGCCTATTACATTAGAGTTGGATCCTGAGAGTAATTAAAGTGTGATGGTCTAGTAACTTGTATTTTATATGGAGCACTGTTAATTATGTTTCCATCTCTTGGGACTATCCAGAATTAGCCCTAGAAGTTCTATAGTTACCAAGATGTTGCAAAAACAAAAGATAAACGTGTTGTACAGGTTGTACAAAGTGAAATGATCTCTCCAAATGTTCTGTGGCCTCTCAGGGCCTCCAGGCTGGGTATTTTCCATTAAGACTATGAATAATAAGGTGCTGACCTAATAGTCACCTGAATTCTAAGTGCATGTGTATGTCTTTTGACTTCTAAAATAAAAGTAAATTTTCTAAACCTGTTTCTTTTTGAGGCTCTCTATTTGACTCTCTTAGGCTGGACCTCCCCCAAGTCTATGGCCACCTGCCGCATTTGATGCTCCTAAATAAATCGAGGTCTTAGCCTCAGCTTGTCATCTGCTGAGCAGACTGACACTTCGCAAAAGCAGATGGTCTTGTGTTTCCCTTGACAGAACAGGCAGTGGAAGACCATAATCCATAGCTTCAGACCTGACCTTAAAAACTCATGTCACCAAAACAGTGAAAGCCACTTGCCAATTATGCAGCTTTCTTGGCACTGTTTGGGTTCCCAAGGCTGGCCCCAAATCAGAAGGATGTTATATTTCCCAGTTACAATTCTGTCTGCGGAGCCCAGAAAGCTATTGTTTATATTCTACATTTGAATGAAAAGTGCTGGCTGGGTGGCACTGTGCTTGGCTGCCCTGCTGCATGCCTGGGCTGGGATATACCCTGGTTCCCATGCCCTCCCATTCGATCCTTCACTGGCTGGCCTCACATGCCGCCTGCCCCTCTAGCTGGGTCCAGAGATTTGCTCACGAAAGAGTGCAGGGGGAGGGGAAGAAAGGGGGATTGGTTTTGTTTATTAAGATTTTAAATCAGGAAACACTCCTGGTGTTTCTCTTCATAGCTCCACCAAAATTAGTTCTTTATCTTGTCCAGTGTACCTCAATAAAGATAGGGTTAAAAAGTAGTTCTTAATCTAATAAGAGCTTAAGAATAGCAAACCTGCAGATAACTCAGTGTCCTCCTTGACCTCCCTCATGTGAGATAAGATACATTCTTGTTTCCATTCTCCAGATAGTAATCATAGCCACTTCAAAAAGAAAAAGAGACTTATTTTATGCTGAACTCCAAACACAATTCCTCTTTAATAAAAGATTATACCGAAGAATTAACTTACATCCTGGGTGATGTCATTTTTCTCTGCTTGAATAACTTCTTACTAATGTTCTAGGGCTTTTTCTTTTCCTGCTTTCTCATTAGCAGTCTTTTAAACATTTCTTTTTTTCTTTGAGCTCTTTAATGTGATGCATGTAATTTAACAAAAGCTAAAGCAGATAATTTAGCAGTGATCGAATAGAAAAGTGTGGAGGTGGTTTATGCGTGTGGCTAAAAGGTAAAAAGAAACATCTCAGACAATAGCTGCACTTTCCTGCGTCGACCTCAGGGGGGCACCAGATCACCCAGCACGGTGAGAAAAGAGACCTAGATGGCAAGTTCTGTTTTCAATGTTGGGAGGCAGGCCTTGGCAGCCAGCAGAGATGAAGAGAGAGAAACAAAAAGCAAAACAAAACAGGGCAGTAGTTGACCCAGAAGGTCACTGCCACTCAGAGACTGAGCCAGGAAGCAGCAGGGGGCTGAGGAGCCGTCTCCCACCCAGGCCACACAAGCCAAGGGGAGAGGCCGCTGGCCAGGCGAGAGGAGGAACTTGAGGTTTGGGGGACTTTGCTCGGCTTCCAGAGCTGGCACCCCTGTGTCTTAACGTTCGCAGACAGCGCGGGTAAATTTAAAACACAGAAGTACATTTGGTACTTGTTAAGTTTTTTCTTTTTTTTTTCCTTAAGCCCAGAAATGACAGATTTATCACTAATTAAACAATAATTTCATTATAGAGTACTGAAAAAAAATCCTGGTAGTATAAACAACATCTGGTAAAGATTAAAAAGAAAGAATAATTTTTCCAAGCTCAAATTTGATGAAAGTAGCACAAATGTTTTGAAACAAAATAGATCTTAAAATGCAAAAGGGATATTTACAGTCTTCAATTTGGTACTTTGAAAGTAGAAAAGAAGAAAATGGCATAATAAAAAATACATGTTTATAAAGGTGCCTTATTTTATATGACAGATATGAAGATTTTTTTATATAAGTAGGTTTTTTTTTTAGACCAAATTGTTTTTGAACTCAAAAGAGCCTATTGAAATGAAACTTACAAAGAATTTTTTTTTTAAGAGGAGTGTTATTTTTTGATGAATAGTCACCTTTTAATTTACATACATAGATTAACACAAGGGCTCCTGCCTACCGAGGGTTTGGATGAGTCAGATACACAGTGGGATATGTTGCTGGCCGTAAAAATAGACCATGAAAGAGAATCTAACTCAGGCTTACTGAACTTCAGTTTCTCTCTCACCTGAAACTGCTGTATTTTTTTAGGAAAAATATGTGTAAAAGGTAATAAGAAGGCTTGAGAATTTTGTTTCCATGTCTTCACTGCCTTTTTGTTTTTTGTAAGAGGAATTTACGTTTCTCAGGGAATTACCTCAAATCATAGTTTAGTTTCCCTTTCTGGCTTGTGTTCTCTCTCTCCCCTCTCCCCATACTCTGTTTCATCTCACACAGATTCATAAAATGATAGGGGAAAAGGAAAGGTTTCCTCCTGAGAATTCTCAGGCGGCTAGTAATAATCGCTGATGCGCTGGGATGAAGATAACAGGTCAGGCACCAGGGAGGGCTCCTCTGGTAGCTCAGCAGTAAAGAATCCACCTGCAGTGCAGGAGCCGCAGGTGACATGGGTTCAGTCCCTGCGTCTGGAAGATCCCCTGGAGGAGGGCATGGCAACTCACTCCAGTATTCTTGCCTGCAGAATCCCATGGACAGAGAGGAGCCTGGTGCTGTGGTCCATAGGGTCACAAAGAGCTGGGTCACAACTGAAGTGACTTACCACGCAAGCATAGACACCAAGGACAGAGAGTGAGCATGGGTGTTATTTGTGCAGTTCATGGCACAGAGTGGCAAGCCGGCCTCTTCCTCACCTCTGCCTACAAAGCAGCCTAGAAAATGCAGCTGCTGCACACTTCTCTGTGTTGCTCAGCCTTCCTTTGTTTGTTTTTTTTTTTTTTTACTTCTGAGCAATGAGAATGGGCTGTCCATCTGGGCAGAGAAGAAACAAGCAGTGCAGTCCTGGGTAGCTGTAGAAGAGGGGAGGGCATGTGCCCTCCAGAGCAACCTGGCCCATAAGAAACGGAAACCAGAGTCCAGAGCTTTCCCTCTTCTTCTGTTCACCCTCTGACACTCAGTGAGAGAACTGGGGGCAGTGTGAGAGAGGGGAAGAAGGGCACAACAGCTGTTATTGATGGCCCCCTGGTAATGAAGTTTCCCTAGACTTGAAATAATCTGTACATGGACATCGTTAGACCAGATGGAGAAGAGAAGAGCTTGAGAAGGAACAGATTTTGGTAGGATGGGGAAAAACAGACAAACAGATGGAACCCAAGAAAGGTTTTCTTTTCTGTCCTCATTCTAATAGGAAAGATAATTGCTTGGTTTGTGAGGTTTCAGAGCTAGGCCCCAGAAGTTCCAGTTGCAGAGTGACCTGTTGTGTTACTTTGGGGACCCATTTTACAAATAAAACAGGACACAGAGGGGTTAAATGTTTGCCTCTTCCCTCACATGAATGTGGAAAGATTTGGGGGTGTGGAGGTGGAGGTGGGGAGTGGTAATTTATGGCTTCCAAAGAAGCATAAATTAAGACTTTAATTCTATTTGGAGGATTCCCTTGATAAGAAAAGCGGCTTAAGTTTGCTTTTGTGATTTGGTGTCTTTGGGACACATGCCTGGCCTGTGAGCACTCTGGGCTTCATGAGGGGACTCACTGACCCTGAAATTATGTGCTCGGAAAGTGTGAAGAGTCTCATTTTTAAAACCATCAGTAAAGGCTGCAGATGAGAAAGAGCTGTTTATAATTCTGGAGTGGCAAGGGAGACTGGTTTTTAAATCAAAATCTCTGCCATTGCTGTTTCAGTAGGGTTCCCCTCTCTCCTGGCATCTTACCTGTTTTGAAAGCTAAAACAGCTTGTAGAAGCAGGTTAAGGGCAACCACAGTCTGAGCTGTTTGGACAGAAGGAAATCTAAGAGGAGAGTTGATCAGCATGGAGAGAACAGGCAGATTCCATACAGTCTATATATTTAAAACATTTGATTCAGCTGTTTCACTGCATGAAAGAAGAGCATGTCCAAGCCCTGGTCCTCTTTTCAACAGTCAGAACTTTCTTGCTTTCCCTCTTGCTTTTTAAGGTAGCCCTGTTCTATGCACTGATCAGCCTTTTCTCTGCCATTTAGATATTTCTGTCATCAGTACAGATTGATTTTCTACTAGCATCAGATTTATAGAGTGGTTCTGGAGTAGTTAGACCATTTAGAAGAAAGGGAATGTTCTATTTTGCCATTTTCAATTTTAGTCTTATCTTCTGCCAGTGCGTTTTTAGCCTCTATGTGTCACATGACGGTGGTGTTTGGTTCTTAAACACTTTTATTATTCAAGAGCCATATTGTCTATATATAAAACTTGGAAAAACTCTTCTGGCAAATTTGATGAGTCACATTTCTTCAAGATAGGCAGTTTGGTTTTCTCTTCTTGTTTGATATTTTCCATTATGAATACATAGAAACTTCCGTGATATTTTCTGGGCATATATCCAGTGACCTTTTAATAACTGTTAGTATTTACAGTGAGGCTGAGAGGCAAGGAGATAACTGACTTGTCTGAGATCAGAGTCAAAAAATACTCTGCCTCTCTTCTGTTGAACCAGCAATCAGCCAAATTACTTTCTTGAGTATGTAATGAATTTAATCTATGAAAAATTTTAGTTGGTTTCTTTTAGATAAAAATATACATCAGTGAAAGATTAGGGAGTATTGACTATTCTGCCTAGAAAGCAGAGATTTGCATCCTACAAATCATTAATCTCTTCAAATAAAAGGAGATATCCCATCATTTTAACAAGTGGTAGTGCTCTTTCCTGGAGCCTCCTGTGACAGCTGTAATGGCTGTGTGTGAACACTAGATGGCACACGTTCAATGTTGTTGTACATCTTGGAAATGCCAGCCCAGAAGAGAGTGGAAGCTACTGGAGATAGGCACCATTCTTTAGCTGGCCTAGAAAAGTTAAGAGAAGATATATATCCTTTTTTCTATTTTCCTTATTGAGGGGGTATGAAAAACTGTTCCCCGAAGCTCAATGTGACTCAAAGAAATTCCATATAAAGCCTAATTTATGAACCTGTGGATGTTACTGTATTATATCTGTTTTAGAACACATATAGCATCTTCCTCTGGCTTAATCTCATGGTATGAGCTCCAGCCAGAATGATATGGGATCATGGAAATTTGCCCATAGTCCAGTGGTTAAGACTCTGCACTTCCACCATCAAGGGCCCAGGTTCGATCCCTGGGTGGTAAACTAAGATTCCACAAGCCATGCGGCCAAAAAAAAAGAAAACAAAAAGATATGGAATCTTGGTTAGGCCCTCTGAAGCCCCACCCGGGCCACAGTAAGTTGGTTTCTGCAGATTTCAATCATCAAAACTGTCATAAAGATATTTGTGGATTGAATTAGATGGCTTTCCTTATTCAAGATGATAGTATCTTTATCTTTTTCTTCATCCTAAATAATTTAAGCTGCTAAATTCATAGTGCTCTAAGAGGTAATATTATTTAGTCTGGCATGGTGGTGGTCACTGCTTCCCTTAATAATAATTTGAAGTTACTATGTGCTCATTTCCTAATCAGCAGGAATGAAAAGATAACAGGTCTAGCTTTGACTCTGAGGCACTTTTAAGTCACGTGAGGAGATCAGACACATCGGGGACATTACCTAAACCTAGCAACACAAGGCTTCTCTGGCGACTCACGTGGTGAACAATCCACCTGCAATTCAAGAGACCTGGGTTCAATCCCTGGTTTCGGAAGATCTCCTGGAGGAGGGCATGGCAACCCACTCCTGTATTTTTGCCTGGAGAATCCCCATGGACAGAGGAGCCTGGTGGGCTACAGCCCAGGGGGTCTCAAAGAGTCAGACACGACTGAGCGAATAAGCACAGCACAGCAACACGGGTAGGCTGTGTGTCTTCATGACAGCCTGCTGGTAGGTGGTATTTTCTAATTTCCCATGATCTTATTGATTCTTTATTGTGTATTATGTGGGCTTATTGTTGAAAATGTGGAATTTACAGAGTATAAGTTGAATAAAGAAGAAGAAGAAAGGCTGTCCATAATCCCCTTACCCCAGGAGAACTTCTGTTTGCATTTGTATGGAGGGCTTTTGCCATGAACTAGTTACTCTGTTTTTTCCTAGACACCAGCAGTTGTGGGCAACTCATTTCCCTGATAAGAGCGAGTCATTATTGATGAAATGCTTCTGATATTTACTTTCTCGTGGGCTTTTCCTTTACAGCCTGAAGCTGCTGCCTACCACCCCGCCATATTCAGAGTTGTTGATGAAATATTCAGGTAAATGTTGTGCTGTTTCTGCTCATCATTGGTCTAAATATGTTCAGCTTCCAAACATCAATAAAAAATTCTGTGGTAGTCTCTGGCTGTACCATGGGGAAATTAGATTCTAATTCCATCCCATCCTGCTGAGCTTTTTGGTAAAACGCAAATGTTAATGTATATTTAAAAGCCAATGCCTGAGAACTAAGATAACTATCTCTTTTTTAACCTTTTAAAAATCTAATAATAATGGTTGAAAATCAGAATTGAATTAGATTTTGCATCACGCATTATTCATGTAGAATTTTTCTCAATTGAAAATAAAGGGTAGTAGTGTTCTCCCTTCACCACATGAGGGCTGACCAATCTTTTTAAAGCTAAGGAACACCAAAAATAATAAATAAATAATGCCATTCTTAACAGAGCACTTCTGAAAGGCAGAACCAACTATGCATGTTATCTAAGAGCACACTAATTTTTATTCTGCAAATACGAGAACTTCTTGGTAAATGCAGTGGATTTACAATGATGAAAGATGAGCCCACTGGACACCGAGTTGGGTTATGACTGATAGTGAGGGGCCAGACCCTTCACGGGGAGCTTGCCCCCACTAGACAATGGATAGCCAGCCTCTTTCTTGGGTGCTGGTGCAGCCAAGGCCAGGGTATCTACCCTCTTTATCCAGTCCCCCTCAGACATTGGGAAAGGAATTTTTACAATAGCAAGTAATCCAGCACTTAAGTTAGTCTTGAAACACATGAGCTTTAAGCTAAATGAGTGTAGAAATAAGTCAGAATGCTGTTTTTAGTTTAAAGCTAACAAAGTTTCCGTTGATTTTTTTTTTTTTTGGTGTTTTTTAAACAAATGTAAAGAAAAGTTAGTTGTATGAAAATGCATAGAAACCAAACCAGGGACATGCAGATTCTTCCACCCCTTTGCTGGATATCCCTGGGGCACCCCTTTCTCCACTTTCAGAAAGCAAAAGTTCCGTGGATGTTCCATTTGTGGGCATACAGTGTGCAAATATTTGTAAAGAGCATCCCAGGCCCATGTGGAAGAGATATGAAGTCCTTAATAATTTAAAAACCAAGAAAGGGAGCTCTGCACATTGCAATTTTCAAGGAAGTCTTTAGAAAAGGGAGTGACAGATTTCTCCTGCTTTCACGCAAGAACTGAAATCTGATGAGCAAACATTGCTGCTGAAAAGAATGTTTCCATGTTTCCCTTTACATATTTTGGTTCACATATTTTCCAGATTAATCACTGAACGTGTTGTGATCTGGCTTTGTATTGTTCAGGTCCGCACTCCTGGAAACCGATGGAGCCCCAGAAGTACTAGCCGGCATTCAGGTGTTTACACGATGCTTTGTAGAAGCTCTGGAAAAAGAAAACAAGCAGGTTCGTTACATTGCAGATATTATTCATTCCCCCAAGGAAAAAGAGGCTGTTAAGAGTATTTGATTAATCATCAGAAAAGAACACTTTATTTTCAGTGATTTTGATAGACTGTTTTGTTCATGGAGAAAGTTTCCGAACAAATACACCAGCAAAGGCAAAATCATTTTGTGTGTTACTCAGTCGTGTCCAGCTCTCTGGAACCCCATGGGCTGTAGCCCGCCGTGTTCCTGTGTCCATGGGATTTCCCAGGCAAGAATATTGGAGTGGGTTGCCACCTCCTCCTCCAGGGAAAATCATTCTAATTGAAAGTAAATCAAGATGGTTCCTATCTGTCCCGTGTCCTGGTACCCAGAAGCATTTATCTGTTGCTGTGCACAGAACTCTACTGTATAATCAGGTACCACCCCAGAGGCTGAACTTTCTGGGCCCTGTGTTGTACACTGTTTGTTGAGTAGGACTCTGTGCCTCCCAGGCCAGAGAAAGGTGTTCTAGAGTCTCTATGGCATGTGCTAAGAAGGAAATGGCAGTGATTATAAAGCAATATTCTTAATTATTAGTTTCCATTCATATCAGAGGCCTAAATGTGAACTGGATTCCAGGAGAGATAGGAGGTAGTGAGTGTGACACTATTCCGTCATAATTTGAATAATTATAGAGGAGGAGCTGGGAATGGCTGTGACCAAAACGTGTGAGCTGGACTCAGTAAGCAAGCAGCCAGGCCGAGGGACCTGCAAGAAGAGAGGGCGGTCGGCAGAGGCAGCTGACCGATGGAGTGACCTGTGAGACTGGAACCTTTTCTACCAGAGTCCTCACCTTTGGGAGTTTTAATTGGCCTGCACTTCTAATGGGCACAGGCCTGATGTCTGTGTGGTGCTTTGCCCGCTGAAGCGCCTGAACCCACCGCAGTTTCTTGTGAGGTCATGGTCCCTTGGGATGCTTTCTGCAGCTTGCCTTAGGGGAGCAGTGCTGTGATGCCTGCTGCACTAGAATCCCATACACCCCTATGCCAAGAAGCCTCTCAGGTTTTAGCAGATGTTTCTGTTTTTAAGGCAGTGATAAATATTTATGATGTTTTTTCCCATCTTCTCCTTCCCTAGGGAAGTTAGCTAGACTGTAGCAAACAGCATTATCAATGGTGCCCAGCCTGGAATTCTGGAGGAGAGTTCTGCTGAAAGGCACTGGCTGGCCCTCATGCTATTTTGAGGCAAACTATAAATATCCTTTATCCTCCCTGAACATTCTCCGCTTTTCCAGTTAGGAACCACCCTCTAAAAAACCTGCACCTTGAACTCCTGGAACAGACTGAGGTTGGGGTGGAGGACATTGGTAAAAAGAAGTGTTGCTCTGTACCATTAGCTTGAGTCTGTCTTTCTTATCAGCTTTGTCCTTGAGTTGCAGGGTTGGCCTTAACACTTTAGATTCAGACTTATAGTCACTTTAATTTAGAATAGTACCCTGTCCACGTGCCGCTAGTGGTAAAGGATCTGCTTGCCAGTTGGGGAGATGCAAGAGATGCAGGTTAGATCCCTTGGAGTAGGAATGGCACCCCATTCCCATATTCTTGCCTGGAAAATTCCATGAGTAGAGGAGCCTGGTGGGCTGTAGTACATGGGGCCACAAAGAGTTGGACACAACTGAGTGATTGAACATACACCCTACCCAGGCTACACATATCTGGTGTTGTAAGGGAAGGCAAAGCAGGGATCAAAAAAAAAAAAAAAAAGGCCAGAAATTCACTGTCCTTCCCTTGGGCTCAGGATGCAAGAGCAACAACCTCTTAACTTTGTAGATGCCTTCATCCCTATATGTCATGTCATGTGTGTCTTCTGGGGCTGTTCCTGACTGCCTGCCTTTCTAGGCAGTGCCATTCTCATCATCAATCCCCTGCCTTCCTGAGTGGCCCTTCTTAGATTAATCATAATCCCTGATGCATGACACCCCTATCCTATGTGATCCATGTGTAACCCTCTTTCTTTCTGTGTTTTATTCATTCATCCTCATAGTCGTTATTAATAAATGAATATCTACCAACCTGGACTTCCCTGGTGGCTCAGATGGTTAAGCATCTGTCTACGATGCGGGAGACCCGAGTTCGATCCCTGGGTCAGGAAGATCCCCTCGAGAAGGAAACGGCAGTCCACTCCAGTACTATTACCTAGAAAATCCCATGGACAGAGGAGCCTGGTAGGCTGCAGTCCATGGGGTCAAAAAGAGTTGGACACGACTGAGCGACTTCACTTTCACTTTCTTTCTACCAACCTGACATCTAACAAGACCTGGTCCCCTAGTAGAAACTTCAGGTTATTCCCATGCTTCTCGATTCTATCATCCTGACTTTCTCCCTTCAGGTAACTGCTGTCCTTTATTTTTTCTGAAAACAAATCATGTATATGTTGTTGTGGTTTAGTAGCCAAGTCACGTCCAACTCTTTGTGACCTCCTGGACTGTAGCCCGCCAGCTTCTCTGTGCATGGGATTCTCCAGGAAAGAATACTGGAGTGGGTTGCCATTTCCTCCTGGAGAGGGTCTGTCTTCCCAACCCAAGGACTGAATCCACACCTCCTGAGTTGGTAGACAGATTCTGTACCACTGAGCCACCAGGGACGCCTGATCACGTATATGTGATTGTTAGACCATGTTTTCTTTATTGATTGTTTTTGCGCTTTATAAAGCAAAGACAGATAAAAGTGGTACCGCATGCGCAGCCTTCTGAGCCTGTTCTTTCCCGCAGTGTGTCACCAGGCTTGCTGTGTGCTGTGGGTGGTGGTGGGGATCTCGTGTAGTCCTCTGTGGGGAGACTGTATACAGTGTAGCTGTCTTCCTGGTGGTGAGCCTTTGGATTATTTCCAGATGTTGTTTTCTTTCATAAATAGAGTTTCTCTGAACATTCAAGGTATACTTGAGAGGGCTAGTGCTGGGTACTAGGTGTGCAAAGGCAGCTTTGGCGGATACTGCCAAATTGTTTTCATACATGGTTGTGCCAATTTACATTCCCCCCAGCAGTTATGAGAAATCCCATCAATCCTCATTCTTTCCCATTGTCAAAAATGTTTATCTTCAGTGCTTCTCATTCTCTTTTTTATCCTTTCCTCTCATCCTTGTTTTGTTTGGAGAGCATAGCTGCAGCCCCATCAATGTGCCCAGTCAGACCAGTAGCCAAAAACTTAAGGCTGTCATGACAGGCCTCTTTCCCGATCTTGCCTAATGGCTCCAGGACAAGCAGCAAATCAGTTCAGGTTCTGGTTCTGTTAATGACAGAGTTTAATGATGTATTGGACTAAATCTCCTGCAGATAAAAATTATAAACTCTGGGGAAAATATTTTTAAAAAACTATTTGAGGGTACTGGAAAGCAACCCAAAAAGCAGATAAAAACTGGAGGGGTTTCAACTCTTGAAAATGTAAACCACATTGGGTAATCTTTCACCTTTTCCCAGAGGGCTCTCATGTAAGGGGTGGGAAGGAGATTAAATGAGGCAAGGGGGTGGCCCGAACTCAAGGCATAATCTGATTGGCTTGAGGTGTCCAAAGACAGAGCTGTGGGCTACCGGAACAAAAAACAGATGAGACAAAAGAAACTAGTCTCAAAAGATAAACCTAGGGACTTCCCAGGTAGTCCAGTGGTTAAGAATTCGCTTGCCAGTGCTGGGGACATGGGTTCAACCCTTGGTTTAGAAAGATCTCACCTGCTGCAGAGCAGCTAAGCCCACACAGCACGGCTTCTGAGCCTGCATGCTCTAGAGCCCACAGCAGGGGAACCGCCGCAGTGAGAGGCCTGGGCACCCCGTGAAGAGCAGCCCCCGCTCACTGCAGCTGGAGAAAGCCCATCCACATCTGCAGAGACACAGGGCAATAAATAAGTAAGTGCATAAATAAAAAAATTTAAAGATCAATTCAAATATACCTGCAAAAACTAATTAATTAATTACAAAAACTAAGTGAAAACCAACTAAGTATACTAGGTAAAAAGGAAATATGTCAGAATGAATGAAAAACTAAGACCCACTATGCCTTGTTTTCAAGAAATCCATTCTAATTATAAAGACACAGAAGGAAAGAGATATGTTATGTAAATAATAAGCCCAAGAAAGCTGGTCTGGCTCTACAAACAGCAGACAGATTAGGTTTTAAGGTAAGGAGTGTGGACAGACAAAAGAGATGGACAGTTTATATAGTTCATCAGGAGAAACACCAGTTACACATGGATATATGCCTAATAACAGAGGGCTGAGACACGAAAAGTAAAAACTGAGAGAAGCCAAAAGAGAAACAGGCAGCTCCACAGTAGTACATAAAATACTTGGAAGAAAATTTAACAAAAGGTGTATAAGATCTCTACGTGGAAAACCACAAAATAAGAAAACTTAAACATATGAAGAGAAACCATAATCATGAATTGTTGAGATGCCTGCTTCAGTGATCCTAGTTAAAATCCCAACATAGTTTTTTTAAAACAGAAAATGATAGGCTGATTCTAATGCAGAGAACCTACAGTAGCCAGGATAATTTTGGAAAAAAAAAAACCCTCCATCCAAAATCAGAAGATTCACACTGATTGATTTCAAAGCTTTAACCTACAGTAATCAAATTCAAGACAGTGAGGTACTGGCAAAAGGATAGATCAGTGGAACAGAATCGTGTCTAGATATTTTCATGTAATCAACTGCTTTTTGACAAAGACACCAAGGAAGTTAAATGTGGAAGGTTTTCAACAAGTGGCACTGAAACAGCTGGATACCCAGAGGAAAAGACATGGGCCTCTATCTCACAGACATGAAAATTCATCTGAGATGGATCATGGACTTCAACATAAATGCTGAAGCCATAAAGCTCCTAGGAGAAAATGAGAGTAACTAACTTTTTTGACATTAGGATAATCTAATATTTCTTAGAAGGAATGCAGAAAAGCACTAAGCAGAATGAGAAAAATGGATAAATTAGACTTCATCAAAATGTAAAATGTCTGGTCTTTGTAGACATCCTTAAGAAAATGAAAAAGCGATCCACCCAGCAGGTAAAAAATATTCTCAATACATATATATAATAGGGGATTTGTGTCCAGAATATATAAAGATCTTTGACAACTCAAGAACATAAAATGAACTCAGTTTTAAAAATGGACAAAAGACTTGAATACACACTTCAGAAAATACGTATAAAGTGAAAAGTGAAGTTGCTCAGTCGTGTCCAACTCCTGAGACCCCCATGGAGTATAGCCTGCCAGGTTCCTCTGTCCAAAGGATTCTCCAGGCAAGAATATTGTAATGGGTTGCCATTTCCTTCTCCAGGGATTTTCCCGACCCAGGAATTGAACCCAGATCTCCTGAACTGCAGGCAGATTCTTTACCAACTGAGCTATAAGGGAAGCCCAGCAAGTATGTGAAGCAACTGGAATTCTCGTAAACTGTTGATCACTTTGAAAAATTACATGGCAGTTTCTTAGAAAGTTAAACAAGCATCTACTCTGAGACCTAGTAATTCCATTCCTATGGTTTTTACCCAAGAGAAATAACAGCACGTGTCCACAAAAAAGACGAAATATGAATGTTGATTGCATCTTTATTCATAGTAAAACCCAAACTGGAAAAAATCCAAATGCCCATCAATGGGAGAATAAATAAACAGATTATGGTATATTCATACAATGACTACTTTAGAACAATTTCTTTAAAAAATGAAGTATTTAATTCACAATAACAAGGATGAGTCCCAAAAGAACATGTTGAGCCAAGGAAGCCAGACAGAAAAAAACACACACTCTTAGGATTCCATTTGTGTGCAATTCAAGAATATACAAAACTACTCTCTCATCAAAATAAAAATATCAGATGCCGGAGGGGGGTGGAGGGATTGACTGTAACAGTTACAAGGGAACTTTTTGAGGTGATCGAAATGTTCTGTGTCTTGACTGGAATGATGGTCACGTTGGATTTACACATTTACCAAAAGCCATCAAATTGTACACTTAAAGCCCTTACAATTCACTGTAGGCAGATTTTACCTCAACTTTTTACAAAAGTTCTTCAAAGCTGCTGTGCCTGGGGTCATGGAGGGGACAGCTCTTTGGCCCTCAGAGGATGTGTGAGACCACTGTGGCTTTTTGATAAAACCCGTCTCCCAACTACCTTGGAAACTCTCACATAAATAGATTTATGTATCTAATTGGGTTCATGTGAGGTAAAGAACTGATATAAAGACATCAAGAGCATAACTTTATTTTTCTTAAGTCCTGGAAGGCATCTTTAAAAAGGTTTAATTTTTTAGAGCATATTTATAAGATTATCAGAAGCATCTTTTATTTTTGATCAGTGTGCAGGACCTTATGCCCACATAAAGTACTAGAATTTCTTTTTGAGGCAGAGGATGCAGTATTTTATATTTCCTTAATACCTTTTCCGATGCTAATTTTCGAACAGCTTTAAATTTTCTGTTCTGTTACAGGTGAAGTTTGCACTCAAGACCTACTTTCCGTACGCTTCTCCATCTCTTGTCATGGTGCTCCTCCAACACCCGAAAGGTATGTGAAGGTTGATTCTGCCCGTATTAAAATAATTTCTGGAAAGTACAGTGACAGAATCATAACCCTTTCCTCCCAGTTCTTTATCTGTAAAACCAAGGAGATGGCTAATGTTCCTTTAAACTCTCAGCGTCACATATTCTGTGGATTTTGATATGAGAATTTGCTTGACTTCCCAGTTACAATCATCTACTAAAAGAAAGGAGAACAATGGCCTCTAGTTGGGTTTTGACAGTCTGTGCTGGTTAACACGAGGCCTCTTCTAGTGCCAGGAAGGTCCACCTGGATGCCAGGAACAGGCTTAGGCTTGGCTGATTTGGAATAAAACAGTACATTTATCTGTATTTCATTCTTTCTTCTCTGTGCCCCCTGCTGCAAATGAAAAGATAAAATGATGAATGAAGCTAAGGAAATTTAGGGGAAATTTCTCCTAACCTAGCCAAGGGAATTCTTTTGAAAGAATTCAGTAAGTGTGTTAGACCACAGCCTTCCGTGATTTCATCTGCCAGCCTTCCAGAGGCCATACTCATTTGGGAAAGTGATGAATCTGTCCTCATTCAACTGATGTTGATCTGTTAACATGCCTGTGAGCTCCTGTTTATGAAACATTTCAGAAATAGAGAATACAGACATCCTTCCCCACTAATGCCTGAAATCTAAGGAGAGGTGACGCTGAAACAAGACAGACTCGATGCTGTAGAAAAAGGCATCTCATCCGACCATGGAAAGATAGGAGGAACCCATAATATGTCCTTTTTGTCCTTTTTTTCCTGAGACTTGAGTAAGTAGATTCACTTGAGGAAAGTAGGATTTGAGGTTTCAGAGCATTTTACAAAATCAAAAATACTCTTCCTTTTTCTAAAAGATTAAGTTCTCACCCAAAGTGACCCACTTGACCCTGTCCTCTCAGATGCTAGAGGTGGAGGTGGAGACAGGCCTGCTGGGATCTCTGGTCGGCTGTTTTGTGAAACTTAAACTGTGGGAACACAATGGGGAAACTTTAATAAGACAGGAGCATCAGTGACTCTCTTTCCAGAGGCATGTCTTTCAGCCTAAGTCAGACAGCAAAATCCAAGGTCAGCCTGTGTAGTAAGCAGCTAAATGAGCTCCACAAAGAATATCAGGGTTGTTATTTTTTAAGTTTGGACATCTATAAACTAAAGACTATTTGTGCTGATTCCTGCATAATTTTCTGCATATTACTTTTTGAAAAAATAATGTTATATCCACAGATTGAAGGGTTTCTTAACAATAGAGTCTTCTATTCATCAAAAATTGATTTTATGCCCACTGTGAAGTCCTATGAGGTATAAAAGATGAGTCACTTATGAACCCTGAATATCCAGGAGCTACAAGTAAAGAGACATAAAATAACTATCTAAAAAAACTAATAAAAGGAGAAAATGAAAATACTTTGAAAGGCTGCAAATCAAGAGTTACGAGAACTCAGAAGAGGGAGAGAGATAATTTATGATTCTTTAATCTCTAGCATTTGTGGGGTAGCAGTGGTTCCTGTATCACTTACATTATCTTTCTGGTGTATTTAACTACAGAATCTATCACTACATGGAAATGTGATAACCTTTTTCAGCTGTTGTTTAAAACTACAGATATATACATGCTCAGAAGTGTTTAAGACCATGGGGAAAATGTGAAGCCAGAAAAACTAACTTAAGAAAAGACATTTGTCTTTGTCTGTATAATAGCCATGTTTTTTTCTGGCCTTTTAAAAAATTTGTAAACCTGAAGTCATATTCTAAATTCATCCCAATCATAGTTGAGAAGCACATTCCTAATTCCTATTGACTATTTTTGTTTTTAGTATATTTTGAAACCAGAAATTATTAGTGATAGATGAGGGAGTGGGTGAGTAGAAAAGAAAAAAAGCTGGGCATCTTCAACATAGCCTTCCTAAATCCTACAGTGGGCTGCCTGTGCAGTCTCACGCACCTGAATTAAAGAGCCTTTGAAGTTTAACTCTGCGTAACACTAACAAGTCTTTCTTCCCAGGCCTGAGAGATGGATTCTGGCAGGGATCAGCTTGAGGGTGGTGGTATGGATTCCGTGGGCCGGGAAAACGAGGCTTTCCCTAAACAGGCCCCTTCTGGTCTCCACTGCAGTTGTTTCCTAATAGGTTTGACTTTTTTTCAGCTCCTCTCTGATGGCTCTCTCCACCCACAGATATTCCGCAGGGACTCTGGCACCAGTCACTGAAACGTATCTCTGAAATGCTCAAAGAAACAGTTGAAGACTATGGGTAAGCAAAGAGCAGTGACTCCTAGATCTCAGTCACACGTGGTTTCCCTGGCATCTTATCTGTCTTGTGAGGAAGCCTGACAGGGGAAGACATTGCAGGCATACCTCGGAGATATCGCAGGCTCGGCTCCAGACCGCGGCAGTGAAGGGTATCACGTGACCTTTCTGGCTTCCCCGGGTGTGTGGAAGTTAGACTTACGCTGTCCTATAGTCTGTTTACTGTTCAGTGGCATCACATCTTAAAAAAACATATACATACCTTAATTTAAAAATACTTTATTACTAAAACATGACAGTGACTCATAATATGTTTGCTGGTGGAGGATTCGCCTCCATGATGACACTGCTGAGTGATCACGGTGGTCGAGGCCAAAGGCTGGAGTGGCTGTGGAAGTTTCTTAAGACAACACGAAGCCTGCCACATCAACCGACTCTTCCCTTCACAGATGACTTCTCTGTAACATGCAGTGCCTTTGGACAGCATTTTACCCACAGCAGAACTGCTTTCAAAATTAGAATCATTCCTTTCAAACCCTGCCACTGCCTTATCATCTAAGCGTATGTGATGTTCTAAATCCTGTGTTATCATTTCAGAAGTGTTCACAGCAAGTTCCCCAGAGATAGATTCCACCTCAAGAAACCACTTTCTTTGCTTGTCTGTAGGAAGCAGATCCTCACCTGTTAGAGTTTTATCATGAGACTGTAGCCATTCGGTCTTCAGCCTCCCCTTCTAGTTCTGGTTCTCTTGCTGTTTCCACCACATCTGCAGTTACTTCCTCCACTCATGTCGTAAACCCCTCATCGGCACCCATGAGGGTTGGAATCAACTTCTTCCAAACTCCTGTTAATGTGGTATTTTGACCTCTTCCCATGAGTCACAAGTGCTCTTGATGGCATCCACAGTGGTGAATCCTTCCCAGAAGGTTTTCTGTTTACTTCTGCCCAGATGCCACGGAGGAATCACCCTCTACACCAGCTATTTGTTTTGTTTGTTTTGTTTTTAGTCACTAAGTTATATCTGACTCTCTGTGACCCTACGGACTGTAGCCCACTAGGCTCCTCTGTCCATGGGACTTCCCAGGCAAGAATATTCCTCCAGGGAATCTTCCCAGCCCAAGGACTGAACCTGTATCTCCTGCATTGGCAGGAGGATTCTTTACCCTAAGCCACCAGGGAAGCCTATGGCAGCTACAGCCCTATGAAATGTTTTTCTTAAATAGTAAGAGTTGAAAGTCAAAATGACTCTTTGATTCATGGACTGCAGAATGGATGTTGTGTTAGCAGGCATGTAAATAACATTCATTTCATTGTACAGCTCCATCAGAGCTCTTGGGTGTCCAGGTGCAGTGTCAGTGAGCAGCATTATTTTGAAAGGAGTCTTTTTTTTTTTCCTAGTAGTAGATCTCAACACTGGGCTTACAATTTTCGTATGTTCAGTCACTCAGTCATGTCCAACTTTTTGTGACCTCCATGGACTGGCTGCCAGGTTCCTCTGTCCATGAGATTCCCCAGGCAAGAATCCTGGGATGGCTTGCCATTTCCCCCTCCAGGGAAAATACTCAGTAAAACATTGTAAATAGATGTGCTGTCATCCAGGCTTCAGTGTTCCACTGACAGAGCACAGGCAGAGTAGATATAGCATCATTCTTCAAGGCCCTAGGATATCCAGAATGGTAAACAAGCATTGACTTTAACTTGAAGTCACCAACTACATTAGTCCCTAGCAAGAGAGTCAATCTGTCTGTTGAAGCTTTGAAGCCAGGCATTGATTTTTCCTCTCCAGCTGTAAAAGTCCTAGATAGCATCTTCTTCTGATATAAAGCTATTTCATCCGTAATGAAAATTTGTTGTTTGGTGTAGCCAGCATCATGATAACTTGCGGCAGTGTCTACACCAGCACCTGCTGCTTCACCCTTCACTTGTACGTTGTGGAGATGGCTTCTTCCTTAAACCTCATGAACCGACGCATGCTAGCTTCCAGCTTTTCTTCTGCAGCTTCCTCACGTCTCTCAGTCCTCACATAATTGAAGAGTCAGGGCCTTACTCTGGATTAGGCTTTGGTTTAAGGGAATGTTGTAGCTGGTTTTGATCTTCTATCTATACTACTACAGCTTTCTTCATATCAGCAACAAGACTGTTTTGCTTTCTTATCCTTCATGTGTTCATGAGAGTAGCACTTTGAATTTCCTTCAAGAACTTTTCCTTTGCATCCACAACTAGGCCAACTGTTTGGTGCAAGAGGCCTATAGCTCTCAGCCTATCCTTTCCTCAGTGAGCTTTATGATTTCAGCCTTTTGAAGTAAGAGATGTGCAGCTGTTCCTTTGAACACTTAGAGGCCATTGTAGGGCATTGTTGTTCAGTTGCTCAGTCGTGTCCAACTTTTTGCAACCCCATGGACTGCAGCATTCTTTTTTTTTTTCCTAGTAGTAGATCTCAACACTGGGCTTACAATTTTCGTATGTTCAGTCACTCAGTCATGTCCAACTTTTTGTGACCTCCATGGACTGGCTGCCAGGTTCCTCTGTCCATGAGATTCCCCAGGCAAGAATCCTGGGATGGCTTGCCATTTCCCCCTCCAGGGAAAATACTCAGTAAAACATTGTAAATAGATGTGCTGTCATCCAGGCTTCAGTGTTCCACTGACAGAGCACAGGCAGAGTAGATATAGCATCATTCTTCAAGGCCCTAGGATATCCAGAATGGTAAACAAGCATTGACTTTAACTTGAAGTCACCAACTACATTAGTCCCTAGCAAGAGAGTCAATCTGTCTGTTGAAGCTTTGAAGCCAGGCATTGATTTTTCCTCTCCAGCTGTAAAAGTCCTAGATAGCATCTTCTTCTGATATAAAGCTATTTCATCCGTAATGAAAATTTGTTGTTTGGTGTAGCCAGCATCATGAATAACTTGCGGCAGTGTCTACACCAGCACCTGCTGCTTCACCCTTCACTTGTACGTTGTGGAGATGGCTTCTTCCTTAAACCTCATGAACCGACGCATGCTAGCTTCCAGCTTTTCTTCTGCAGCTTCCTCACGTCTCTCAGTCCTCACATAATTGAAGAGTCAGGGCCTTACTCTGGATTAGGCTTTGGTTTAAGGGAATGTTGTAGCTGGTTTTGATCTTCTATCTATACTACTACAGCTTTCTTCATATCAGCAACAAGACCGTTTTGCTTTCTTATCCTTCATGTGTTCATGAGAGTAGCACTTTGAATTTCCTTCAAGAACTTTTCCTTTGCATCCACAACTAGGCCAACTGTTTGGTGCAAGAGGCCTATAGCTCTCAGCCTATCCTTTCCTCAGTGAGCTTTATGATTTCAGCCTTTTGAAGTAAGAGATGTGCAGCTGTTCCTTTGAACACTTAGAGGCCATTGTAGGGCATTGTTGTTCAGTTGCTCAGTCGTGTCCAACTTTTTGCAACCCCATGGACTGCAGCACACCAGGCTTCCCTGTCCTTCACCATCTCCTGGAGCCTGCTCAAACTCTTGTCTGTTGAGTCAGTGATGCCACCCAACCATCTCGTTCTCTGTCGTCCTCTTCTCTTCTTGCCTCCAATCTTTCCCAGCATCAGGGTCTTTTCTAATTGAAGAAAAGGGTATTAGTTGGACTAACTTCAATATTGTTGTGTCTCAGGGAATAGACAGGCCCAAGGAGAAGGAGATAAGACTACCGACTGGTAGAGCAGTCAGAACACACAGATTTATCATTTAAGTTCATCAGCTTCTGTGGGCACAGTTCATGGTACCCCAAAACATTACAGTAGCAACACCAGAGATCACAGATCACCGTGATCAACATAATGGAAAAGTTTGAAATATTGTGAGAATCACCAAAATGTACACAAAAGCAGGAAGTGGGCAAATCCTGTTGGAAAAATGAAGTCAGTAGAATTGCTTGATGCCAGGTCGCCACAACCTTCAATCTGTAGGAAGAAACAACATTTTCTGTGGAGCACAGTAAAATGAGGTACAGCTGCATGTACCCCAAACAGGCATACACATTGTTGAGTAAGAAGTGGAGGAAGCACTGCAAGCAGCTCAGAATAAACAGGCTGCATGTGAGTAATGGCTGGTGTTAGGTTTTGAAATGTACAGGTATAACAATGCATCGACTGGACCTTAGGAAAGGAGCGCTGCGCACATGCTGCACCCCCACCCTCCCCTTCCCCCTGGCTTGCGGAACAAGAGTGGCATCTCCCTAGGCCCTTCTGTCTACTCTGCCTCTCTAGGGAAGGAAATTCTAAACTTCTCCTGCATGGTAGGTTGAAATGCTTCTTTTCCTCCTCTTTGTAATAAATTTTTGTCTGAAATTAGAAAATCCATTCTAACATAATTTCTAATATTATATTAGATAAATATAATATTAGGGAAATAACACACATATTATTTCCCTAGGAGCACTCACATTTAGACTTTGCTAAGTTCTTTGCAACACAGTGCCCTCCAGCTTCCTCTTAACTCCCTTGCTTTAGAGCATTTTATTCATTGTCTATACTGCTCTATGCAGGTGGACGTAAGAGACCCACTTCGATCCCTGGGTCAGAAAGATCCCTTGGAAAAGGAAATGGCAACTCACTCCAGCATTCTTGCCTAGAGACTCCCATGGACAGAAGAGCCTGGCAGGCTGCAGTCCATAGGGTCACACAGAGACAAACGTGACTAAAGCGACTTAGCATGCATGCACGCACACTAGTCTACTAAGCCTGTCTTCATTTGTTCCCTTTGCCGCTTTTCCTACTTGAAATTCTCTATAATCTCATTACTGTTCATCACAAATGTGGCCGGTGCTCTTCTGCTTATCATCACTGATGCAGATTTGGGTGCCAATTACTCACCCCACCCCCAAGCCTCTTACCAGTAGGAGAGGCGGAACCAGCAGGAGAGACAGACAGCCGAGTGGGCATCGGAGGACTGGCCATATTAATGACCTGCCATGCCCAGGCAGCCCCCGATGCACCGTCTGGTTATCTGTGTTGAAGAGCAGGACTGAGGCCCCAAACTTCTTGGGGGCCCCGCCTAAACCACATCTGCCTCCACTAGGCTTCAGGCCACCTGTTGGGAGGGGTCTGTGAGTAGCGTTAGGCACCTTCTCAGCCAGCCCCATGGGACTGCCTCGCACACTCAACTGCTAGAGGAAAGGAGGGAGAATTCCCAGGCCTTGAACCATGATCCACGTGGGATGCCCACGTGGGAGCAGGGGGAATGTGGGGGACTCTGCTCAGCTTACTCGTCTGTGAGGCCTGCAGGAAGGAGACCCCATGGAGCCTGTTCCTTGCCTTTGGATCATAACCCAGCCCACCACTCAGGTGGCCCCTGGAGCATCAGCTCTCCCTCTTGTGGGGACAAGGAAGTAAGACGAATGCTCCTCTTTGTTCCTTTTCTGTCATTGTTTGGCAAACTAGATTTCACAATTTACTCACTTGTTCTCGGGGGACAGGAGGAAAGCAGTGGCTTGAGGAGGTGGGGACAGTGCTGGCTCCAGGATTCCATGAGCCAAGCAGAGGACTGTGAGCCCACATCCAGCAAGGATGGAGCACTGCGAACCCAGATCCAGCAAGGATGGAGCACTGCGAAAGGGGCCCAGGGCTCTCCTGTTGCAGGAGCTTCCCTGGTTCCAAAGGAAGGTTCTGCCCCACGTGATCTCAGGCTAGTCCTGCTCCATTTCTCCCATGGAGATGTTAGGCTGCTAGGGCTGCCTCTGAGCAAAATTAGTGGGTCTTTACCTTAACCAGAGTCTAT
>SJYC01025594.1:7500-15015 GCA_006408675.1 Madoqua kirkii | reverse complement strand
AGATCAAATTGCCAACATCTATTGGATCATCAAAAAAGCAAGAGAGTTCCAGAAAAAACCTACTTCTATTTTTTAGACTACACCAAAGCCTTTGGCTGTGTGTATCACAACAAACTGTGAAAAATTCTTCAGAGAGGGGAATACCAGACCACCTGACCTGCCTCCTGAGAAGTCTGTATGCAGGTCAAGAAGCAGCAGTTAGAACTAGACATGGAACAATTGACTGTTTCCAGATTGGGAAAGGAGTACATCAAAGCTGTATATTGTCACCCTGCTTATTTAACTTATATGTAGAGTACATCATGAGAAATGCCAGGCTGGATGAAGCACAAACTGGAATCAAGACTGCTGGGAGAAATATCAATAACCTCGTATATGCAGATGATACCACCCTTATGGCAGAAAGCAAAGAACTAAAGAGCCTCTTGATGAAAGTGAAAGAGGAGAGTGAAAAAGTTGGCTTAAAACTCAACATTTAGAAAACTAGGAGCAATGCATCCAGTTCCATCACTTCATGGCAAATAGATGGGAAAACAATGGAAACAGTGAGAGACTATTTTCTTGAGCTCCAAAATCACTGCAGATGGTGACCGCAGCCATGAAATTAAAAGACACTCGCACCTTGGAAGAAAAGTTATGACCAACCTAGATAGCATATTAAAAAGCAGAGACATTACTTTACCAACAAAGGTCTGTCTGGTCAAAGCCATGGTCATTTATGGATGTGAGAGTTGGACTATAAAGAAAGCTGAGTACTGAAGAATTGATGCTTTTGAACTGTGGTGTTGGAGAAGACTCTTGAGAGTCCCTTGGACAGCAAGAAGATTCAACCAGTCAATCAGTTGGAAATCAGTCCTGAATATTCATCGGAAGGACTGATGCTGAAGCTGAAATGCCAGTACTTTGACCAGCTGATGCAAAAAAATGACTTACTAGAAAAGACTCTGATGCTGGGAAAGATTGAAGGCAGGAGGAGAAGGGGACAAGAGTAGATGAAATGGTTGGATGGCATTGCTGACTCAATGGACATGAGTTTGAGTAAGCTCCAGAAATTGGTGAAGGACAAAGAGGCCTGGCATGCTGCAGTCCATGGGGTCACAAAGACTCAGACACAACTGAGTGATTGAACTGAACTAAACTGAAAAACTCATAATTGCCAAAACTGACTAGAACCTTTTGTGAGAAAAGGAATAGCACGTGTTTCCGCCTGCATCCCTTCTCTGGGCTCTGTCTGGACTCCAGGGGTCCCCTCATTTCTGCTCTGGGCTACCTGGGTGGCTGCCCTGTGGCCGGGGGGCCCCATCTCCCCAGCAGCCCAGCTGTGCAGGCCAGGCAGAAGGCAGAGTGGTGTACCCGCGGGTTCTCATCTTGCATCATTCTTGCTGGTCATGGACCAAAACTTCCTTTCTCCAATGTCTGGGCTCAGTCAGGGGCCCTGGATGTCAAGGTGTAAAAGTCTGAGGTCCTCAGGGTACAGGTTGTTTAAGGAAGCCTGCCTTTGAACATCCTGTGATGGTGCAGAGTGGTGTTTTGAGCTCTTTCTCTGAGCCTGACTCGTATTCCTTACAAGCTGTACTTCTGTGGATAAGAACAGTTGAAGCCAACCATTCACAGACATTACAGTCACTTTAAAAACCTAAAGGGAAAAGAAATCAAGTTGCCTAACTGCCATGTGTTTTGTTCCTGTTCCAGGTCCTACAGAGGCCCCTTTGAGAGCTGGTTTTTGTTTGTTCACTTTGGAGGATGGGCTGATATCACGGCTGAGCAGTTACTGATGTCGGAAGCTGAGGCTGAACCCCCAGAGGCCCTGCTGTGGCTCCTGGCTTTCAGCTGCAGCCCAGGCGCCGGGCATCAGCAGAGAGCGCAGACCATGGTAGGTGGCACGACCCGAGGCGTGAAGCCTCGGGGATGATCTCTCGGGTGCAGGAAGGGACCCTGCAGTGGTGGGTTTGGCTTTCACTGACCTCCAGGCACCTCAGCAGGTACAGGAAGCCATGGGCCTAGAAGAGGGAGTGGGACCTGGGCGGGCAGTCAACATATTTTCTTGCCCTCAGGGGTGGACCAGGAGGCCAGGTCTCGCAGGAGGCACCGAGGAAACAAGTGCAGCCTCCTGTCCCCGGGCCATTCTCTCTCCGTAGTCACCGCTGCCCTGTCCTGAAACCCAGGCGTGCCGGCCTGGGGGCTGCACCCTCCAGGGGCTGTCATGCAGGGTCTGACCCTCTGCTGAGGAGCACCATCCTCTTTCTTCTCTGCGGCCTGGCCGTGTCTGCTTCCCTCTTGACATGAGTCCTTTCTCGGATCAGTCAATAGATCCTCACAGTACCGGCTTTGTTTAAAACTCTTATTAAGTAATCACATGATATTAACCACTTAGCTTCTGAAAAAAGGACTTGGTCGTTTCCTAAATAACAGAGAGCAAAGTACAGGAGTGGCTACGTGTCCATGGCAAAGACAGTTGTTATTTTGTGCGGAATATGATAATTACAGGAGCCATGTATTGATTGAAGGCATTTGCGCCTTCCTTACAAACATTTATTTGCTGGTTTTTAAAAGTTCAACTGCCATCGCTTTTTCTTGATTTTAATAATTAAAGGGAGTGGGCTTCTTTATGTAGAGAGCAGTGCTTCCATCTGCTTGATGTTTTCTGTTGTTTGAAAAAAACAGACTAGTTCAGTAAGGCTGTGGCTTTTACTTGTTTAAAAGCATGTCACATGGCAGGGGCAAGAAAAAGTTGCAATTTGGTGATCATTCTGGATCCCAGATAGAGCATTTTTTCAGTAGACATTAACATGTATTCAAGATTTCTATCAGATTAAAAAGAGAGCTTACTATTTTTTTCCCTTTTAAAATATCAAATTAAAGAGAATCCTGATTTGTTTTCGGGCTTCCCCAGTGGCTTAGTGGGTAAAGAATCTGTCTGCAGTGCAGGAGACAAAAGAGACATGGATTTGATTCCTGGGTTGGGAAGATCCTGTGGCAGAGGAAATGGCAACCCTCTTTAGTAATCTTGCCTGGAGAATCCTATGGTCAGAGGAGCCTGTCCATAGGACAGGCTATAGCCTAAACCCCCAGGCAATAGCCCATGGGGTTGCAAAGAGTCAGGCACAACTGAGCACACAGCACATATGCATACTAATGATTTTGCAGCTCTTTATACATATTTCATATTTGATACTGTATTAGCTAAACTGGTAGGTTTTATGTTAAATTTGGTATGGATCATAGAAGCTGACATTACTTTTGGAGTATAGAGAAGTAAACAGTCCCGTAAGATTGATTTTCTAGAGAGTTCTGCATTGGCATATCTTTCTACCAGCTAAGTTAGTCCTTTTTTGGTTTATTTTTTAATAAAACTTACACATAGTTCTCACTCAGGGGGTGCTTTGGCAGCCTGGATAAAAACAGATTAGATCACTCAGAGGAGCTTAGCGCCAGGCGTCAGTTTCCTTCCCAGCTGTTCCGTCCGAGGCGGCTGTCTGCCTGGGCCCGAGGCCCTGGTGTGGGTGGCATCCTGGGGGCGGCAGGCCCAGCTCTCTTAGTTTAACTAGTAGTATTACTGCATAGTCCTCACTCCCCTGGGTTTTGTGAGCTGATTAAGACCTTTGATGGGTCTGTTGGGTGACTTGACAGACTGTGAACTACCTTTAAAAACATGATTATTGTACAGTTTGACTGAGCTTGACATTACTTGCGCTTTTGCCTGAAAGTGAAACTGAAAGTGTTAGTCGCTCAGTCATGTCCAACTCTGTAACCCCACGAACCATGCAGCCCACCAGGCTCCGCTGTCCATGGAATTCTCCATGAGAATACCTGTGCTTTTGCCTAATCAAGGCATAATTAAATCACAATACTGAACTGGATGTGATAGTGTCCTGTGGCTGGAAATGTCACCTCTGCTGGGCATCCTTGAGATTCAAGATTGGGGCAGGTGGTGACGGGAACTCAAGGAGGGGAGCGGCAGAGAGCAACCATTCCTGCCTGGGATGCAATACGGCCTGTGCAAATACCCACTCCTGTCTCTGCAGATTGGGTTCTCTGCCAGCCAGTGTTCGCTTCCTTTTGTTAACTTTGAACTAAATCATGATAAAAAAACAAAAACTTCCTATGTTTCTATACTTTCAAAAATTAAGTGAGGGTTCATACACTTCAACCCTATCATTCTCCTTCTAGGAATTCTCCTAAGGAAGTAATTAGAGAGCTGTGTAAAGATTTATATACAGGATCATTGCAGTGTTGTTTGTCACTGCAATAACTGGAAATGGCCTACACTTTTAGTAGTTAGGATATTGCCTAAATAAATTGTGATGTATTACAGCCACAGAATGGGCTTCCCTGATAGCTCTGTTGGTAAAGAGTCTGCCTGCAATGCAGGAGACCCCGGTTTGATTCCTGGGTCAGAAAGATCCGCTGGAGAAGGGATAGGCTACCCATTCCAGTATTCTTGGGCTTCCCTTGTGGCTCAGCTGGTGAAGAATCCACCTGCAATGTGGGAGACCTGGGTTCAATCCCTGGGTTGGGAAGATTCCCACGAAGAATGGAAAAGGTAACCCACTCCAGTGTTCTGGCCCAGAAAATTCCATGGACTGTATGGTTTATGGGGTTGCAAAGAGTCAGACATGACTGAGCGACTTTCACACCACAGCCACAGAATAGCATTCTGCCATGAAAGATCATGTTATCAAAGACCTTGAGCTATATAGATAATGGTAAATTGTTTATAGTCACTGTGAAAACCCTAGAATACAGTTTCTTATATATAGTGAGTGCTGTGTTCACAATGCATGGAAAAAAAATGACAAAGTTATAAACTTCACTTTTAATAAACTCTTTGAATAGTGGTTACCGTCATTTTGATTTTTTCTTTTTACTTTTTTGTTCAAATGTTTTACAATAAGCATATGTAAATTTTCATACTGCAGGATAAAAATTAATATTTAGAAAAGAAAGCTTATATTTTTCTCCTTAAAAGATCAGAAAGCGTGAACGTTCTTGGCATATGAGGAAGGTATTTGAAAGGAAAGGTGGCCTGGAGTAAAAGAGAAAGAAAAGAGACAGCCTCAGGGAATACTGGGTGAGGGGAGAAGATGAACAAGAACGTGATTTTGGCGGCATCGCTTCCTAAGCCCTGACAGTTTTGCAGGCCAGCCTAGATGCAGGACGGCCGCGGGCTCCTGCGGATGCCATCAGGATGGGCCCAGACAAGAGGTGCCGAGGGAGTGCCCTCTCCTGTTAGGACGTGGCCCTCCGCCACGGCAGGGCCCAGGGAGCAGCTTCTCACGGCCTTGGATTGTGGTCAGAGCTGCGCACACAACACCGCTCGTATGCTGGAATTTATGGCAGACCTCACTGAATGAAGCCTTAGCTTTCAGAGAGAAAAAGAACTCACACAAAATCCATGAAATTGGTCATGGGAATTTTGGGGTGGGCCTGAGTGTTCTTTTGAAACTAAGGGAACATAGCTGTTCATGAGTTCCTTGTGGCATTTTGGATCTACAGCTTTCAGTTTTTGCTTTGTTTTCCAAGTCACAACTTGATGTCCCATTCTTATAGCAAACAGAAGTCTCAGCATGAAATAAATATTTTTTATGCAGAAACAATCCACAGACCTGTAACAATCACTATTATTATATGGATTCCACAGACTTGTGACCTCTGCTTGAGCTTTAAATATGTATGAACAGTGTCCCAGTGTCTAAAACAAAACAAATGTGTGTGTGTGTGTGTGTGTGTGTGTGTGTGTGTGTGTGTGTGTTTGAGCCGGCACTTCCTCCCCACCAAAGATGGCAAAAGGCAAACCTCATTCTTATCAGCACATTGACTCAGTGGAGGTCCAAGCACAGGCCTTTAATTGATCTGTGGCTGTGATTGTGAGCAAGTCTTCAAGGAGCCTTTTGTTCTTTTTCCCACAATATAAAAATATGACTACATTCTGCTGAGGACTTTTCTCCATTTCCTTTTGTACAGCAACAACAACCAAAAAAAAAGGTCAATTCCTGGCATGGTGCCCTGCTGCTTAGTGAGCAAGACGAAAGTCAAGAAATTTCCATTACGCCCATTTGGGTTTGTGTGGAGCAGTGTGTAAACTCAGACATGGTCCACCCTCTCTGCTCTCCCTCGGGCGCCAGTCCTCTCCCGTTTCTGGGGCTGCTTCAGAGAATTGAATCATCATAGCCCCACACGTGTCCCAACCCTCCCCTGATCTCTTCCTTTGAAATTATACTCCCAGGTGGAGGTGAAGACAGTGCTTGGCCACCTCACGAAGCTGTTCAGGAGTCCAGCCCTCTCGGCCAGGGATTTGCAGGCAGCAGCTGGAGAGAACCGAGGTGGAGACCCCAGACCGCCTGCTTGTCAGCAGCTGGTCAGACGCCTCCTCCTGCACTTCCTGCTCTGGGCTCCTGGAGGACACTCGATTGCCCGAGAAGTCATCACCCTCGTAAGTCTCCCCTTTTCTGTCATCCGGGTTCTCATTCCCAACCCAGGGGAAGCGTGGCTTATCACTCAAGGGCCTGGCCTTTGAAGAGCCTGTGTCCCAGGATGCTGTCCAAACATGGATGGACAGGAAGGGAAGAGACAGCCAGGCCAGACGGGGAGCCTGCCCTGTGCAACACCTGCATGGCATAGAGGAGGGAAGAGGGCCGCAGATACGGAAGGAGACTGCTCCCAGGTCACGCGGCTCATGGCCAGGACCCAGGCTGAAAGCTAGTCTCCTATCTCCTCGGGCATCTTTCTGTTACAGTGCAGGACTCTTCTTCCTTGGGAAGAAAAACAAGACTTCACTGAGAATGTGCTCACTGCAGTGGCTCAAAGAGTTTAATTTTTAATTTTAAAAACATTTGCTAATTACAAAGAAATCCTTCCTCAGTTCAGTCCAGTCACTCAGTCATGTCCGACTCTTTGCGATCCTATGGACTGCAGCATGCCAGGCTTCCCTGTCTAGCACCAACTCCTGGAGCTTACGCAGACTCATGGTTTGTGATGCCATCCAACCATCTCATCCTCTGTCGTCCCCTTCTCCTCCCACCTTCAATCTTTCCCAGCATAACGGTCTTTTCAGATGAGTCAGTTATTTGCATCAGGTAGCCAAAGTACTGGAGTTTCAGCTTCAGCATCAGTCCTTCCAAAGAATATTCAGGACTGATTCCCTTTAGGGTGGACTGGTTTGATCTCCTTGCAGTCCAAGGGACTCTCCAGAGTCTCCTCCAACGCCACAGTTCAAAAGCATCAATTCCTCAACACACAGCTTTCTTTATAGTCCAATTCTCACATCCATACACAACTACTGGAAAAACCATATCTTTGACCATACAGACCTTTGTCGGCAAAGTAATGTCTTTGCTTTTTAATATGCTGTCTAGGTTGGTCATTAGCTCTTAGGGAAATGCAAATCAAAGCCACAGTGAGGCCCTGCTCCACACCCACTAGGACATATGTGTGTGTGTCACTTCAGTTGTGTCCAACTCTTTGTGACCCTGTGCACTGTAGCCTGCCTGTCTCCTCTTTCCATGGGATTGAACA
>SJYC01025594.1:0-2500 GCA_006408675.1 Madoqua kirkii | reverse complement strand
CATCAGTTCTTCAGTGCTCAGCCTTCTTTGTGGTCCAACTCCTATATCCATACATGTCTACTGGAAAAACCATAGCTTTGATTAAGTGATGTCTCTGCTTTTGAATATGCTAAGTTTGTCATAACTTTCCTTCCAAGGAACAGCTCATCTTTGAATTTCATGGTCTGCAGTTATTTTGGAGCCCAAGAAAATAAAATCTGTTACTGCTTCCACTTTCCCCTGAAGTGATGGGATCGGATGCCATGATCTTAGCTTTTTAACTGTTGAGCTTCAACAAGGCTGGGATCCACGAAGGGGGTTGAAATCTTAGGCGCCTATTAACAAACAAGTGGGCCAGCCGCGAGCCCAAGAATGCCATTTGTAAAGCTGTCTGTGTGAGAACAGGTGGCGCTCTCTTTTCGGCATTTTCCAGTTCTCATATTAGAGTGAGCCTTTTGTAGAGAGTCAAGCATAGAAGCTCGTTTGCCTCTATTTCTCACAGCAAATAACCCCCAAAGCTTGTGACAGGTGTTCGAGAAATAAAGCATTTGTCTGTAGCGGGTGTGTGTCTGAGCTTTAGGAAATGACTCTGCTCACGAGATGGCCAAGGTTTGAGAATGGCCTTGCTTTGCTCATCACCTTGAAAACAAACGAGAGCCCTTGGGAGCTGATGGGAATGCAGCCGCCTCTGGAGACAGGCTGGTTATGGTTGGTCCACTGGAGGAAGAGACGAGTCTGTATGCAAAGTGTTTTAATCTGTCTTCTTTTCTGTCCTCATTCCAGATGGCTCAGACGGATACAATATTGAATGAGATTATTGGCTTCCTGGACTATACTTTGTACAGATGGGATCATCTCTGCATGGAAGCCCGCAGGTCAAGGAAACTGGCCAGGGAGCTCCTCTCAGAGCTGCGAGAGCCAGCCTCGCGCAGGCAGGTAACTCGTGACTCCATGTGATGGAGTGACGGGCCCTTCCTTCAGCCACAGGTATGTAGAAGTTCCCTCTTCGCGTTGTGAAAGGAGCCGTAAAGATCTGGCACGATCTGGTAGTACATGTTTTACAAAGAATGTCAGGTGAGATTTACTCACTAATGACAGGACTGTGGCTTCAGCAGCCCCTGTGCCTGGCTCAGCCCAAATGTCACTTAGAGAACCGCTAAAGAGAAGCCTAGATGGGAGAAGAGATTTCTGTTTCCTTTTTTCCCCATATCAAACCAAGACACACGACTGTTATTTGGATGTTTCAAACTCTTTGGAATAAGAAGTTGGTCATGCACCACTGATCATTTTAGAAAATACCGTAGCCTTTTTCCACTTTTTTAAGAAGTCCGGTAATTGTTACCAGTATCTCATCATACGTTCTTCATCCAGGATAGCATGGATCCCTCAAGTTTCCCTCCCACGGCCCCTGAGCAGAGCCCACCAAGCCCAGCGGCAAGTAGTGGTGACTGGAGCAACACGTCTTAGCAATGAAGTGAAGCCAGCTCGGAGGCCTTTTGTTTACATTGGCTAAGCCGCGGCTGTTACTGAGAGCTCACGTTACCTCAAAGGTGGCTGACAGGGTGGGGTTCAGGATGTGTTCTGGAAACATTGGAAGAGATTATATGTCAGCTGTCTTGTTAACTAAAATGGGAGTTGGAAATTTCTAATAAAGAATTGGAACCTCAACAATATTTATTTCACATCAATTAAAGACATTTTTTTTCCCTTTTAGGTTTATGCTTTTGCCTTTTTGCGTATTATCTGTTTGTCGAGTGAGTCAAGACTTTTATGTCCACTTGGATTTATGTATTAGTCATCTCTGAATCTGCCTTACTCTTGGCTTCTTGTTTGAGGATGAGTAAAGTTTTGTTGTATTAGACATTAAGCTTTTAGAGGAATTACTAGTTTTGGTATACGGATCCACCTGAAGGTCTGGAAAATTCCAAGACCTTTTGACCTGAGCCTTCCGTTTGAGAAATGCTGCAGTGTGAAAGGTGTGCTGTTACAACACTCTCATCACAAGTGCCTTCCTCATGTGCTTCCCCAGAGCTGAGGATGCCTCTCCTCTGTCGATTCTTGCTGGGGAAGCTGTAGCCAACCTCAGTGGACATGAAAGAAAAGGCTCAGTTCAGTGGTAGTGAGTCCCCCCAACCCAAGTGGCCACTGGGAGCCGGGCCTGGGGAGGGTTGCTTCCACGTGGATGTCCATTCACACTGTATTTCACAGCAAGTAATAAAAACAGGACGGTTGTCTATTTCAGACTGTTTAATCTGCATTTCTGGAAATTTCCATCCTGACCTTACCTCAGTCTGTCTGTAGTATTTCCTAATTCCTTTACGAAGCCTCTAAGTTCTCTAAGCTTTGGACTTAGATCAAAGAGGACAGAGCCCAAAACTATAGGGGAAAAAATGTATTAAATGGCCACCCTTAATAGGTGGTGTTATTCATCAGGACTTCATGATGTTTGTAGAATTCGCTAGCTTTTTTTTTTTTTTTTTTATTAAATTTTTATTTTTTGTTTAATGCTTATCCATTTCAC
>SJYC01025593.1:0-41097 GCA_006408675.1 Madoqua kirkii | reverse complement strand
TGTTTTGTGGAGTTTATTCCGTGCTGAAGTGTTCTTTTGATGAAGTAGTGAGGGAGAAAGTGTCCTCCCCGTCCTATTCCGCCGCCATATTTTTCCCGCTCTCCGCTAGCTTTTTAAAATCTGTAATTTGCTTTATAGTTTGTCAGTCTAAATAAAAGTCACAAGGCACCTAAAAAAATTCTCTCTACTCCCCAATTACGAAAGCTTCAGGTTTCTCAAACCTAGATAGGTCTACCCCTATAAAAGACCAATTATAATTTATCTCTAGGCCTAGGAAACTTGCCACTGGATATCTAAAAACAGCTGAGGAGAGTGGGTGTAGGGCAGGCAAGTCAGCAGTAGCTGCTAAAACAAAATGAGATGCATCATAATATAGACACTTTTTTCCCTTTAAGCCATACTTAAATATTACCACCGAGTGTAAGCTGAATTGATGTACACATTGTGCCCACCCCTCCTCAGTTTCTGAAGCAAGAACACATCTGACAGAGCACGCACCACCCTCCTGCTCACTCTGGGGTTTCAGACTCAGCCCTCTCGCTCCAGCCCCCCCAGCTCCCTGGGCGTTGGGAAGGAGGGACCCCACCTGCGGCTCCACTCATCCTCAGAGCACATCCCCATGGCTCTCTCAGGATCTGGCCGCCCCCAGTTTTACCTCAAACAGCTTGCACTGGGCTCTCTGGACAATCACTCTGCTTCCTGACGGGGGTACTGGGGGGCTCCTGTCATGTCCAGGAGGCACCGAGGCCGCAGAGGGCATGTGGGGACGAACCCCTGCCCGGGCGGTCCTGGGTGCCAGGTCCATCTTCTATACCCGGCCCCGTTCTCACTGCTGGGACAAGGGTACCAGACAGGATGAGAGGGGACAGCAGAAAGCCACATCTTCCATCAAAGCGGAGGAGTGAAGAACAGGGATTGGAAGAGGATCCAGACCTGGGCAGTGGGCAGAAATTCAAGGCAAATTGATTCCGAGCCTGTCCTGTTACCCAGAGAGGCCTACTGTTTGCACAATAAGAACAAACCTGAGGAATGTTCTACCTTATTCAACAAGGAATCCAAACTGCTTTCCAGGGAGGAAGACAATGAACTTGACTGCACTTCTTGCCTTTCTCTTCCTCTGCCAGCCCATCACCACCCCACCCACAGCCAGTGGTGCTGGTGATGATTTCCTTCCTCTGCCTGACACTGGGATTGACGTGTATTTTGTGTATTTTGTCAAACAATCCTGTTATTAATCACCACCAAACCATCTTATTCCTAAAGAACCAAATTAAAGGCAAAATAAATATGTGTGTCTTAAAGCTGCCTTCTAAGATCCAGGCCCACAGTTTGTTTATAGCATGGGTCCAAATCATATCCCTCCTATACAGACTGATAATAACAAAGGAAGGTTGTAATGTAGGACTTCCTCTTCCCCCAATCCTTGATATAATTGTGCTAGTGAACCGTACTTGGTGTTTGGGATAGGAAACTTGCACGCTTGGATACTGAGTTTCACACTTCTTAGATCTTCTATAGAAGTAGAAAGTCTCTTAAATCAGTGTTGAAAATCTCAACCTCTGGTTTTTCTCACAATGTGATGAATCCACGTACATCAAGTTAGGATTCTTGTTGCAAGCAACAGACACAGTGTTGAAAGCAAAGGGAAGTGATCCAAAGAGTACTTAAAAGCCCACAGAGGACTTCCCTGGTGGTCTAGTGGTTGAGAATCCACCTGCCAATGCAGGGGACAAGAGTTCAATCCCTGATCTGAGAGGATTCCACAGCTTCAGGGCAATGGAGCCCACAAGCTACAACTACTGAGCTCACGGCCCACAGCTACGGAAGCCCAAATGCCCTAGAGCCTGTGCTTGGCAACAAGAGAAGCCACTGCAATAAGCCCGTGCAGCAAAACTAGAGAGTAGACCCTGCTGTCCATAACTAGAGAAACACACACAGCAACCGTGACCCAGCCAAAAATAAAGCCCACAGAACTGTCGAGCAGAGAAGGCTCAGCTGGAGGCAGCCAGCAGCGGTGCCCAAAATCCAGGTTCAGAGTGGCCAGGTGAGGAAATTCCTGCTGTTGCCACTGAATTCTGCAACTCAGGACCCTTGTATTAACAGCTTGTCCTGCAAGCTCTGCTGCCTTCAGTAGGGACAGGCCCCTGCACTGCACTCTGAAGGGCTGGCCAGAGCCCCAGCTGCTGCACCTGCCTAGAGAAGCCAGGGCCCCCACATGCTCTCAGGCTGTAAGAGGAGCTGGGGAGGGTGTCCAGCTGGTTTCACTTCTGTGACATTATTGGATGCCACCGACCACATCCCCCTTAGATAGGAGGGAGTCAGAACCTGGGCAGCTAACGAGAAGGACAAATGTCCACACACACTGTCTACTCTTCTGGAGCATCACAGAAGGATGAGCACCATGAAACAGCCTAACACTAGCAGAAGAAGGAGGAGGACCCTTGGCAGAAAGCTGGTTTGCGGGCATCTGAGGTGGGGGTCATCAGTGTGGCAACATTAACCCTGGGAACCCAGCAAGTCTCTGAAGTGGAGGCTTCATCCCACCCTCTCTGAACTAGGTGCCAGTCCAGAGACGACAAGTGAAACTTGGTCCACACATTGCCAAATTGAGAACCATTGCTCTAACCAGTGGTTCTTTCCTTCTGGAAAAACATCCTGGATAGAAACACAATAACTGCCTTAGAGATATAAATTAGACCTAATGGAATCCTAAAAGGAGAACTAGGGGTATGGGAATACCAGACCACCTGACCTGCCTCTTGAGAAACCTGTATGCAGGTCAGGAAGCGACAGTTAGAACTGGACATGGAACAACAGACTGGTTCCAAATAGGAAAAGAGTACGTCAAGGTTGTATACTGTCACCCTGTTTATTTAACTTATATGCAGAGTACATCATGAGAAATGCTGGACTAGAAGAAACACAAGCTGGAATCAAGATTGCCGGGAGAAATATCAATAACTTCAGATATGCAGATGATACCACCCTTAGGGCAGAAAGTGAAGAAGAACTAAAGAGCCTCTTGATGAAAGTGAAAGAGGAAAGCGAAAAAGTTGGTTTAAAGCTCAACATTCAGAAAACAAAGATCATGGCATCTGGTCCCATCACTTCATGGGAAATAGATGGGGAAACAGTGGAAACAGTGTCAGACTTTATTTTTGGGGGGCTCCAAAATCACTGCAGATGGTGACTGCAGCCATGAAATTAAAAGAAGAAAAGATGACCAACCTAGATAGTATATTCAAAAGCAGAGACATTACTTTGCCGACTAAGGTCCGTCTAGTCAAGGCTATGGTTTTTCCTGTGGTCATGTATGGGTGTGAGAGTTGGACTGTGAAGAAGGCTGAGCACCGAAGAATTGATGCTTTTGAACTGTGGTGTTGGAGAAGACTCTTGAGAGTCCCTTGGACTGCAAGGAGATCCAACCAGTCCATCCTGAAGAGTCACCCTGTTTATTTAACTTATATGCAGAGTACATCATGAGAAATGCTGGACTAGAAGAAACACAAGCTGGAATCAAGATTGCCGGGAGAAATATCAATAACTTCAGATATGCAGATGATACCACCCTTAGGGCAGAAAGTGAAGAAGAACTAAAGAGCCTCTTGATGAAAGTGAAAGAGGAAAGCGAAAAAGTTGGTTTAAAGCTCAACATTCAGAAAACAAAGATCATGGCATCTGGTCCCATCACTTCATGGGAAATAGATGGGGAAACAGTGGAAACAGTGTCAGACTTTATTTTTGGGGGGCTCCAAAATCACTGCAGATGGTGACTGCAGCCATGAAATTAAAAGAAGAAAAGATGACCAACCTAGATAGTATATTCAAAAGCAGAGACATTACTTTGCCGACTAAGGTCCGTCTAGTCAAGGCTATGGTTTTTCCTGTGGTCATGTATGGGTGTGAGAGTTGGACTATAAAGAAGGCTGAGCACCGAAGAATTGATGCTTTTGAACTGTGGTGTTGGAGAAGACTCTTGAGAGTCCCTTGGACTGCAAGGAGATCCAACCAGTCCATTCTAAAGATCAGCCCTGGGATTTCTTTGGAAGGAATGATGCTGAACCTGAAACTCCAGTACTTTGGCCACCTCATGGAAAGAGTTGACTCACTGGAAAAAGACTGGGAAGGATTGGGGGCAGGAGGAAAAGAGGACGACAGAGGATGAGATGGCTGGATAGCATCACTGACTCGATGAACGTGAGTCTGAGTGAACTCCGGGAGATGGTGATGGACAGGGAGGCCTGGAATGCTGCAATTCATGGAGTCGCAAGGAGTTGGACACGACTGAGCGACTGAATTGAACTGAAGCTGTCCTGACTCTCAAATTCTTATGGAAAAATAAACATTTTTAAGAAAAGCCAAGAAATGAGACTTCCCTGGTGGTCCAGTGGTCAGGGCTTCACCTTCCAATGCAGAGGGTGTTGGTTCAATCCCTGGCTGGGGAGCTAGGATGCCATATCCCTCTCGGCCAAAAAAACAAAACAAAAAGTACAGTCACGAGAATCCTGAAAGTGAAGTGTTATATGCAGTATAATGACAAGCATGCATGTTGGCATATGTTCTTAAAGCCCGAGTTACTGCAACAGGTTAGTGGGACCTGAGAGAGGGATGCTGTGGGGACTGTCCCTGTCAGGGTGACAAGTGCCGTCCCCAGGGCTCCAGCCAGCTGTTCTCAGGCCTTCTACACCAGTCTGGGTGGCACCGACCCACTGAGTCTCTCTCCTCCCTGACAGCTTCTCTTGGCTGATGGAACATTCCAGGGCCTTCCTCTGTCTGAGGGGGCTGGGCCCTGCCTATCCCCTGACCTCTACTCTGCAGGCACCCTGGACTCCATCCTTAGGTCTCCACCCCGTGGTCCCTCACTCTGCTGGCCTTTCACAAGCCACTTCTGTGCAGAGGGGCTACACCCTCCCCGGACCACAGACCTGAATACCCATGGCCCACTGGCTATTTCCACTGGGCGGTCAGCAACAATGTCAAACTAACATGGGCTGATTCCACCAGCCCACCCTGCACCAAAACCAGTCTCCTCAAGTCAGTCAATGGTGGCTCCAACTTTCCAGGGACTCAGGCCCAATTCTGTAAGCATTCTGCCTTCCCCTCCTCTCACCCCGATGTCTGCATCACAAGGATGTCCCTGTATCTAACTGCTCTTTGCTCCTTGTCCTCTGAGACACCAGCATCCCCTATTCTCTCTGCTCCCACCCTCACCCACCCGCAGTTTCAGTTATCCTTTCCAACTGCCTTCACGCCATACCCCTGTTCAGAGCATGGTAAAAATCAGCATTCTTAAAACGGCATTCAAGACCCTACACAGGATGGACCCCAGGTAATCTACTTGTATACTTGACTGTCTCCAATACAAGTGCCTGGAATAGTGGCAGGTATACCATGGGTACCTGACAAATATTTGTTGAATTAAGGATTTATGATCTGCTGGATCAAAGAAAAAGCAAGAGAATTCCAAAAACACATCTACTTCTGCTTCATTGACTGTGTGCTAAAGCCTTTGTCTGTGTGGATCACAACAAAGTGTGGAAAATTCTTAGAGAGATGGGAGTACTAGACTGCCTTACCTGCCTCCTGAGAAACCTGTGCTCAGGACAAGAAGCAAGAGCTAGAACCAGACATGAAACAACGGACTGCTTCAAAACTGGGAAAGGAGGATGTCAAGGCTGTATATTGTCACCCTGCTTATTTAACTTCAATGCAGAGTACATCATGTGAAACGCTGGGCTGGATGACTCACAAGTTAGAATCAAGATTGCCAGGAGAAATATCAACAACCTCAGATATGCAGATGATACTATCCAAATGGCAGAAAGCAAAGAGGAACTAAAGAGCCTCTTGATGAAAGAGGAGAGTGAAAAAGCTGGCTTAAAACTCAGCATTCAAAAAACAAATCATGGCATCCCGTCCCATCACTTTATGGCAAACAGAAGAGGAAGCAATGGAAACAGTGACAAATTTTATCTCTTTGGGCTCTAAAATCACTGCAGACAGTGGCTGCAGCCATGAACTTAAAAGATGCTTGCTTCTTGGAAGGAAAGTTATTCCGCTCATACGAGGCACCTAGAATACTCAAATTTGGAGAGAAAGAAAATAGAACAGTGGGTGCCATGGGCTGTGGGGGCAGAATGGAAGGTTATTGTTTCATGGGTGAGTCTTACTTTGGGGTGATAGAAAAGTTCTGGAGGTAGATGGATGGTGATGGGCCCACAATGACAGGAATGTCCCTAATGCCACTGAAATGTAGATTTGAAAATGGTTAAAATAATAAATTTTACATGTTACTGCAGTAAAACATCAAATAAAAAATTAAATTATATATCCTTTTATCTAGTAACAAAAAGCCAGTTCTTCAGAGCTGCCTCCCCCCACTTCACGTTGCATAGACCCACCGTGAGCAAGTCTAGAAATTATCCCACAGATGCACTGCTGCCTGTGTATATGCGGAATGCCCAGGGTGCTGGAAACAACTCACACCTTCCTCGGTAGCTGCTGCTGCTGCTAAGTCACTTCAGTCATGTCCAACTCCGCGCGACCCCATGGATGGCAGCCCACCAGGCTCCCCCGTCCCTGGGATTCTCCAGGCAGGAACACGGGAGTGGGTTGCCATTTCCTTCTCCAATACATGACACTGAAAAGTGAAAGTGAAGTCACTCAGTGGTGTCTGACCCTCAGCGACCCCATGGACTGCAGCCTTCCAGGCTCCTCTGTCCATGGGATTGTCCAGGCAAGAGTACTGGAGTGGGCTGCTGTTGCCTTCTCCATTCCTCGGTAGAGGGCTGGTTAAATAAAACCAACTATCAAAGCGTAGCACATGACTTTACAGTTGATGCCAGGCCCTGTTATCAGGTCTTTATGTAAATTAATTCATGTAATTTTCACGACCACCTAACAATATTGTCCATGGCTTATAGATAAGGAAACCAAAATCCAAGATCACACAGGTGACATAGAGCAGGGCTGGGATCTGAATAAACCGACCTAAGGGGACGACTCAGCCACGTGATATTCAGATGTCGCAGCCGTGGAAAGATCTGCGGACACTCTGCTCCATACACGCATAAGCCGGGGGTCTGCACGTGTGCTGCGGGAGTGCCTGCTCCATCTCTGCCATCACTCTCCTCTCAGTGATGGCTTTGGAGGAGGAGCCGGTCAAAAGGTGGAACAGCGCTTGTTCTTTGTTTACATACTGTTTATATTTGTTTGCACATCTGATATATGCAAGAAGAATTTACGATCATCAATATGTAAAGGAATGTTCGTTCTGAGACAGGCTCGCTGTTAAATGATGCTGCAAAGGGAAGGAGGCCTCCATGCCCACCTGTAACTCAGAGGAGACTCCTGCTGGGGCGCCCCTGCTCACCCACCAGCTCAGCGTCATCTTCACAGCTTATTTACAAATAAAGAGTTTCCTAGAAAGAGGTACCCTGACCTAGAGGGAAGATGGCCTGAGGACTGGGGCCTTGGTCCCCCCAGTTGGGGCAGTTTGTGGGCTGTGACATCAACTTTCGTGATGTCAATCTGTCCATCTGCCCAGCTTCTGTGATCACTAATAATCACTCTCCTGCTCTACAAAATGTCTCCTCAGCCCCCAGCTGCGATGAAGCCACAATTTCTGGTTTTCTCTTCTTTGACATAATCACTTAATTTATTAAAGTAGCTAAAAATCATAAAACTACAATTCCTTTCCTTTATGCCTTGCTTTATAACTCAACATAAATACACCCTTGTGCCTGTACCATCCCATGGGCGAACATTAAAACTGGCTCCTATCTAAACTGCTGATTTATCCCCACAATTCACATTTTCTTGAGCCTCCCTCCTTAGGCGGAACTGATGTTTAAGTCCCAGGAGATGTAAATCTTGCAGTGAGAACATGAAAACCTGAGGTATCACTCCTGCCTTTCCAATCTAACCAAGTGTCCTTGCCGGTCTTAAGAAATGCATTTCCACTTCCAAGGTTTGTCCTGCCAGACCTCATGTGACAAGGGCGGCCTATTACCTTGGAAAACAACTTTCTGAACTTGAGACTCTAAGCAGTGTGGTCAGGCAGGCAGTTTCAGCACCTCCCACTCCAGCCCACAGGCAAGAACACCTTCTGTGCTGGGCCTGCAGTCGAGCCTACTGCTGCTAAGTCGCTTCAGTCGTGTCCGACTCTGTGTGACCTCATAGACAGCAGCCCAGCAGGCTCCCCCGTCCCTCGGATTCTCCAGGCAAGAACACTGGAGTGGGTTGCCATTTCCTTCTCCAATGCATGACACTGAAAAGTGAAAGTGAAGTCGCTCAGCCGTGTCCGACTCAGCAACCCCATGGGCTGCAGCCCACCAGGCTCCTCCGTCGCCAAAGGCTCGGGCTGGAGGAAGTTATAGGCAGGAGTACAAAGAAGGCTTAAGCAAACAGAAACCACGGTGTGACCCGATCCCTTTTGCTTCCCAGATAAAGCCACAGAGGAGCTGTTTGGAAGGTGGTGTGAGGCTCCCCTGCGGGGCGAAGCCTTGCCCTCCAAGGTGGGCATCCAATGAGGGAGCCCTGGCCACCCATCAGATGTCCAGAAAAGGCCAGGGACCTAGGCCGTGCTACTGGAGGCTGAGGACAGTCCCTGGAGCAGTTCGGCCCAATTCAGTCCTTGGGGCTGAGAAAGCAAACCCCTGAACTTCTTTTATCTCAAATGACACTTTGAAGGGACCAGATTAGTTTTACGGGAGTGGTCTGGAGAGGAAGAAGACATGCGGTCAGAGGTCTTTATCTGCATTTTTGCACAGACTAGTATTCCCAAACACGCACACGCAGACAGACAGACAAGCATGGGGTTCCGGTACCAGCCGCCTTTCTCAGGCCAGACCCCCACGAGCAGGCTTTTTGGCTGGTCCTGGCACCAGGGTTAGGTCTGTTCTGCTCTGATGCTCCAGTGCTAGGGTGCCTGGATGCCCACCCATCGTCCAGGCAGAACACCAGTCCTGGGAACCACTGGGAACATCTGTAGTTTTATGGTAACTTCCTTCCGCCCCTAGGCTTAGCTGATAACCTCCTCCCTCTTTTTCTCACACCCTCCAGTCAGTGGACTGGAACAGAAATACCTCATTAGCCGATCAATCTCCCAGACAGCACCAAAGAGTGGGAAAAGATCTATAAAACCTCACCCATGAATAGCCTTAGCCAGCTTTTCCTCCCTTCCACCTTGTAAACTCCCAGGGCCCAGCCAGGGAGGGTGAGGTCATTGTACCCGGGACAGTGGCCTAGGGGCTTGAAGGCTCTCCTCATTGAGCTTGGCCTCTGGGCACTGCCCTGGGAGGTCCAGGCAGCCCTTTAAACCCCCAGGCGTCTCCAGCCCTAATCTTGGGCCAAGGAGGCTCCAGGTGGTCAGGCTTGGGCTCAGCACTGTCCTGGCACCTTGTATAGCATCTTTGCCACAGCTGGGCCCTGCACAGAGGGCACCCCCCTCGCCTCTCTCTGCACCCCAAGGCGGTCCAGTCCAAGGTGCCCTGGGGGAGAGGATGCTGCTGCAAGGTAGCAAGGTACCAGCTAACACGTTACCTGCTGGCAAAGTGCCAGAGGAAGCATTCCTCCTCCAACCCCCGACTTCTTGGGAATGGGGTGTGGTGAGCTTTCCACCCGAGGGAAGGCGCAGGCTTGGGACACCCAGGGTTCTGTTTGGCAGGAGCTGCTGGGACACCATGCTCCTTGCAGGGTGGGTTGGCCTTGCTGAAGTTCTGGGCAAATTCCTTCTCACACGCCTCATCCTCCCACCCAGCTGTATACATCTATGAGGCGGCTGGCCTGGAGCATAAGGCTCTAAGAAAAACCAGTTCTTTGTGAGGAACCACTCAGCTTCTGCCTTCCAGCTGTCCAGAGGGTTACCGCTGCCCTTGTTGAGGCCGGCTGTAGCCGGGGCAATCCGGTGCGAGCAGACCGCCCTGCAGAGCGGCCCAGCTGCCTCGACAGCACTGCCCAGGGCTTTGCCGAGTGCCTGTGGGGTCGAGCCAGTTGCAGAAACCTTTTACAAGTCTTCTCTCCACTGAAAGCGATGGGTTATGGTTAGGGACAAGGTTTGCTATTTCTGGTCACTGCCCTTGGGGCACTAGGTTCTGCCTAATGTGACATTTCTGTACCTTGTTTGCGATGGACACTATTATTGCCATGTTTTGATGTGGAATTCCAATCAAAATAAGTGCTTTGAAACTCTTTTTAATACTAAAATAGAGCCCCAAAAGGAGACTTGAACCTCTTCTCTTGACTTCTTCCCTGTCTCCTCTCCCACCTCTGGGTTCTGCACGGGCCCACTGGAGCCCCCAGTCCTGTGTCCAGGCCCAGTGGTGGTGGAGAGGCCAAGTGGGTGGCTAGGGAGGGCAAGGGGCTCTCCAGGCCAGCCAGGGGGTGACAGCCAGGCCTGGGCCAGGATGCAGTCCCCCATGTGGGGCCCTGAGGAACAGGTCAACATGTGGGAAGCTAAGGCAAGGGCTTGGATCTTGTGCTGGGTGGGGGAGCACCTCCATTTCAGGACAGTCACTTGGCAATTAACCACTTAACTTGCTCAGAGAACAAAACCACCTCTCCTCACTGGTTTAATCAGCTCTCAAACCAACTGTCATCTCAGCATGGTTCTGGACCGAGGGCAAGGATAACGGGGCAAGCAGTCCAGTCCAGACTCCACTGCTGAGAAGTCCACAACCGACCTACACCAACTGCAGAGGGGGCTAGGGTTTCCTTGCTTCCCCAGACTAGGGCATCGACAAAGCCTCCTGCTGGGTGTCCCCCTCTGGGTGGAGGTGTCACCTGACTGGTAAGCTTGCAGGTTCCTAGCGGCTCATTTCCTCATCTCAGCTGGAGGGCAGAATCCTGTCTGCTCACCCTGGGAACGTGATTGGAAACGTCGATGCTGGAAACATACCGTTCCTGGGATAGCAAAGATCAGAAACTGCCGCTAAATAAGAGCGACTCCGCGGCAGGTGAGTCCTGGGGACTTGCCCAAAGGAACGTAACTGAAGCAGATTCCAGTTTAGTGCTCACCTGGCCGCACCCTGGCCCATTCCGACAGCGAACTTGGTTCCTAAGGCAGGGCTCTCACGTCTTCTCTTGACTGAATGACAGAACGGGGTGTCCCTGAGGACTTATTACAAAGTGACGATCTGCATCCTGAGACCAACTATGGGGAGAGCCCTGAGCCAGGGGGTGGTGGCGGTTGCTCAGTTGCTCAGTTGTGTCCGACTCTTCGCAACCCCATGGACTGCAGCAGGCCAGACTTCCCTGTCCTTCACTATCTCCCAGAGTTTGCTCAAACTCATGTCCATCGAGTCAATGATGCCATCCAACCATCTCATCCTCTGCGTCCTCTTCTCCTCCTGCCTATCTTTCCCAGCATCAGCGTCTTTCTAATGAGTCGGCTTTTCATATCAGGGGACCAAAGTATTGGAGCTTCAGCTTCAAGGTGAAGCCAGGTGGACGCACATTCAAATCCCACCTGTCACTATGAGATCTTGGGGATCTGCCCACTGTGCAGGCCTGGAGCTTCAAGGTGAAGCCAGGTGGACGCACATTCAGATCCCACCTGTCACTATGAGATCTTGGGGATCTGCCCACTGTGCAGGCCTGGCCCACAAGAGGACTGGGAAGGGCAGCAGACTCCCATGCCCTTGTCTCCCTGAGACCACCACCTTCTGTGCCTGGGGCTCCCGGGTCCTCTGCGAACTCACACCTGCATCCCTCCCAAGGGGCTCGGGCCTGCTGATAAAGCCGCCTCAGGCCTAGGACCTGCCGTTACCACGCAGAACTATTTTCACAACATGAACCATGTAAGAATGCAGTGTTAGTTCCACAACCTGCTTCCCTGCTGACTGGTGGCCACTCTGGAGCCCAGCAGACCCAGCCAGGCTCTGGCCTCTCAGGAGGTGTGGGGGGAAATGGACAGCCATTCCAGGAGCTCAGAAGACGAGAACACCAGTGCGGCTGGAGGGCCCCCCACCGCCAAAGGCCTGTGCCCACAGGTGCAAAGGCAAGCTACCCACAGCCATGGCCGGCGAGGCTGACACGCAGCACGGGCCTGAGGGCCCTCCTGCTGGCCGCACCTATGCTCACAACAGCACAGGGCAGTGGGCCACAGGGCAAGGGGACCCGCTGTCTAGTGCAAAGCTACTCGTGTGGCAGCTCAGCTGTGCCTCAGTGGTTTCTAAAGAAGACAAAAACGTGGTCAAACAAGGCCAAACCACCAGGCTGACTGGTCGACTGCAGCCAGACCCCGGCTGTGCCCTGGGCTTGCTGCTTCGCCTCTCGGAGGGCCAACACATACCAACAGGGGGAGGGGCATTTAATTCACGTTTTCACAAATAACAGCATTTTGACACTTATTCATATTTAAAAATCAGATTTTTATTACATCAACATGGCAAACAAAGCACACAGAAGCAACATATGCAAAGCACATGTAAGAGTGGAGACCCAACCCCCAGGAAACTTCCTAAAATGATAGTCACTGTTACACAATTCTGAAGCTCAGGAGCTTCTAATGAAGGGCTGTGTTGAGCTGCCCATCGCCCCCAGGCTGGCTCGAGGTGCCACTGGGGCAGGCGGGTGGGTCCACTCCTGCTCAGCTGAGCCTCACGCCATCCATCACGTGCCTGCACCAACCAGTGTGGCTTCTGGCGTGTTTTAAAGCCACCCTTCCCTTTGGGCAATCCCGGGAAGCTGAGTTTCTATTCTTAAAACATTTGTGGGAAAGAGAAGCACCATCACCCCAGGTTCCCACGGTGCCTTTATCCCGTGCCGGAGGCACACGCCTCCCCCTCCCCCAGAATATCAGCACCACTTTGAACCCTAGAGGAATCATAGAGGTGAGAAAAGAAGGATACAAGAATGTGGACACCACACTCTTTTCTCTCTCTTTTTTTAAGTATTAAATTCAGAAGTAAACAGGATGAAAAATAAACCATGAATCCATTACATTATCAACAAATCTTAAAGAATCTTATCTTGCACTTCTACCAAAAGTTACTAAAACTTTGGAAAATCTAAATAATGGACATATCAATCAATGTAATTCTGCGGAGGTAGGCAGCAGCAGCTCCTTGGGCCTGGCAGACAAGCTCTGGCTTTCTGGGAATGCAGAAATGCAGATCCACACGCTGAGGGATGGGTGGAGGAGGTGCAGTGGGTTTTCCCACGTGCCTCAGGGACCTTCCGTGTTTGGATGGAAGAACTGACTTGAACTCAAAGGGGAGACTCGGTTAACATTCAGGATTTTGAGGTGGTTCATCCAGGATGGGCAGGAAGGCGTCACACGGCCCCATGGAGACTGCCGACGAGGGTGTGCCTCTTGCACCAGATCTGCGGTGAGGCCCTTTGGGGAGGTCACCCCACAAGGCACAGGCGGCCACTGGCTGCTGGCTTCAGCAGCCCCTCGCTCTTCCTTTGATGTCCAGGGTCCATGCAAGCCTGGGCCCACCGGGACTACGGGCAGAGGCATGAAAAAGATTCTCGCTGTGATCTTTCCTGCAAAGGAAACAGCAATAAAGTTTACTGCCGGGTCACAACGGAGGAATTCTTGTAAACAAGTAACCTTTGCGCTCAGTTTTGGAAAGAGGACCATGAGCGGAGAACAGGGAGAGACCAGGGCGCATCTCACAGCCCCGAGAACGGGCTTTACAGCCGCACCGTGTGCCACTTGCTTCATCTCACACGGCTGTGAAAGCCGTGGCTGTAACTCGGGCTTCATGCACAGGACAGATAGTAGAAGGCGGCCTGTTTCAGACCCACAGTCACTCCGCCTGCTCTCTGGCCATAGTAACGGCAGAGGCGGGCGCTGCCCACATCACACGCATGGCGCTAATGGCATTCTGCCTTTTCGGGTGGAAGCTCACTTCTCTTATATCAACAGAACTCTGACTGTACCGACACCCACACACAGGACACATACAGAGGGGCCACCACCGCTGCCGGTCAGCTCTGCTGCGGGCGCTCGGGCCGGTCTTCACGCAGCTGCAGTCCCAGCTCCCAGGCCTCTGGGCACTTACAAACAGGAAGGCTTTGCTCTAGGGCTCGACTCCTGTTCCTGCTGAACTGAGCCAGTGTGTAAAATGAGAACTGATATCAGCTCAGTAGGCACCGGAGGGCGGGTCCAACTGACAGCCCGGAGAAGCAGCGCCTCGGCAGGGAGCTCGCTCGGCCTCGTTCCGCTGGCGCTGCAGAAGACACAGACCTGGACTGCAAATACAAGAGAGTTCACCGAGCTCGGAAATCACAAGAGGACGTCTCCTTTGAAAGCGCCCGGCCCTACTCACACGTCATCTACCACTGACACAGTCTTACTTGACTTCTATGATCCACTTGCTTTTAGATTTTTAAAATTAATAATTTTGCAGCTTTCAATACATTTGAACTTTCAGACAGATGTTTACTTAGCGGATTTATATTTCTTTAGACTTTGGGAATGTTTGCATTCGTAACAGGACAAAGTGCATCCTTGGGGCCAGGCGGGCCCTTATCCTCCAGAATCCTGCTTGGCCCCGAGCTGACCGCTCAGCAGCAGCCTCTGCCCCGGCAGCTCCACCTTAACTGGCCCCATCTCACCTTCTCTTCAGGTGCAGAACTTAGCCACTGTGAACAAAGCGGAAACCAGTCACTGTTCACCAATCAGCTAAGCTCTGCACCTCGTCAGAGAGGTCGTCGCTGGGCATAAGGAAAGGGCCGGCGAGCATCTTCCAAGGCTGTCAGCTTCTTCTGCTTGCAGAGAGGAGCTATGAGATGCGTCTGTTCCCCAAACTGCAGAGAGTGCAACTACGGCTTCAATGGCGCTAATGGCATTCTGCCTTTTCGGGTGGAAGCTCACTTCTCTTATATCAACAGAACTCTGACTGTACCGACACCCACACACAGGACACATACAGAGGGGCCACCACCGCTGCCGGTCAGCTCTGCTGCGGGCGCTCGGGCCGGTCTTCACGCAGCTGCAGTCCCAGCTCCCAGGCCTCTGGGCACTTACAAACAGGAAGGCTTTGCTCTAGGGCTCGACTCCTGTTCCTGCTGAACTGAGCCAGTGTGTAAAATGAGAACTGATATCAGCTCAGTAGGCACCGGAGGGCGGGTCCAACTGACAGCCCGGAGAAGCAGCGCCTCGGCAGGGAGCTCGCTCGGCCTCGTTCCGCTGGCGCTGCAGAAGACACAGACCTGGACTGCAAATACAAGAGAGTTCACCGAGCTCGGAAATCACAAGAGGACGTCTCCTTTGAAAGCGCCCGGCCCTACTCACACGTCATCTACCACTGACACAGTCTTACTTGACTTCTATGATCCACTTGCTTTTAGATTTTTAAAATTAATAATTTTGCAGCTTTCAATACATTTGAACTTTCAGACAGATGTTTACTTAGCGGATTTATATTTCTTTAGACTTTGGGAATGTTTGCATTCGTAACAGGACAAAGTGCATCCTTGGGGCCAGGCGGGCCCTTATCCTCCAGAATCCTGCTTGGCCCCGAGCTGACCGCTCAGCAGCAGCCTCTGCCCCGGCAGCTCCACCTTAACTGGCCCCATCTCACCTTCTCTTCAGGTGCAGAACTTAGCCACTGTGAACAAAGCGGAAACCAGTCACTGTTCACCAATCAGCTAAGCTCTGCACCTCGTCAGAGAGGTCGTCGCTGGGCATAAGGAAAGGGCCGGCGAGCATCTTCCAAGGCTGTCAGCTTCTTCTGCTTGCAGAGAGGAGCTATGAGATGCGTCTGTTCCCCAAACTGCAGAGAGTGCAACTACGGTTCTGGAGCAGCAGTCAGGGTCGTGGTTGCGTGGTAATCCCTGGCAATGTGATTTTAATCTTAAGTCACAAATCAGCATGCCAGGAACCCAAGCAGCCAGAGCACTCGGGGGTGGCGGTGCCGCCCACATCGCACGCACCAGCTTCCTCAGACACAAGGCGACGACACCACCTCCAGGCCTGCTACACTACCAAGTGGGTTTTCCTTCCGCTTGGTGTCGTTGCTCGGCATCTTAGGGGTATCATTTTTAAAAATCAAAGGACCCACAGGTGGCCACACAAAGGCCAGCGCAGCTTGGGAGATGAAATGAAAAATGCACCAACCAGCGGGTCTGGGGCGGCCACGCTCAGTCTCCCAGCCCATCACCCCTTGGGGCACAGGTTCTAAATGTCGGGGATGTCTGTGGGGATCCTCAAGGGGTGGGATGGAGTCCCAGCTGCTGGAAGGTGCAGCTCAGGGGGCAGCCCTGTCATGGTCCTTCACCGAGCAGGCAGGGAGGGGGCAGAGGGCATGTGAGTGGCCTCTGATTTCATCCAGGAGTGTGTGGGGGGCCTCTCCTGACCAGACTACTCCTCTGCCTGCTTGGGGCAAAAAAGGACAATGAAGAATCACCATAGGTGCGCAGCCCGCGGTGGTTTTCCACCACGTGGAGCATAGGGAACATCAAAGGCACAGTCTGCACCACTGCAGTTTCACACACTTCAATAAACACAGAGAGAAATATGATTTGTACTGATCACGTATGAGGCTGGCAACACGTAACTGTGTAACTGCTCTGTTTTTTAAACTCGGCTATCTCTGAACAGGCTTGGAAGCTGCCCAACGGGAGCGCTGGGGAAGCCCGCACATAGCCGCTTTGCTAAGAGACACACAGTCGGGGCAACTATTCCCAGTACTTCCCTCCTGGCCGACACAGCTCTTCAACTCTCCTGGAAGAACCTCTTCAGTCGTAAGAGTTCTCTCAGATAAATAAGGCAGTTAAACATATTAGACAGACATTGTTTTTTATAAGAGCAAAACATAGAAACAAATTAAATATCCAACAATATCTACACATTAAATATCGATTAAAATTATAGAAAATTTATACAACATGAAGAATGAAATCTGAAGTTAAAAAAAAAAGACACAAAATCAGACATGCCCTGTTATCATGTAAGCCTTGAAGAAACCCGGAGAGTCAAGAGAAATGATAATGGTAAAGAAAAAAAATACTTTTAATTTCACAGTTTTACATAAAACCTATGAATCATTGCTAAATTACATTTAGAATGCATAAATCCCATTAGAAACTACTAGAATACAGATCTAGCAGGTCAGTTTCAAGCACAGTTAACAGAGGAAGCAGTTTAAATCACTTAGGACTCCCACTCCGACTCTGCTCCAGCATGAGGTGGCCCACTGCAGGCATGCTGCATGGAGAGGCGCCCGGCGGAGGGCAGGAGCGCCTGCCAGCCTCTCCTGCCAGATGGGGACAACCCGAGGGACCTCAAGTTCCCACGCCTCCTCGGAGCTCAGAAGGCGGGGTGGCCCGGCAACACCCCCCTACACTAGCCTTCACCTTCTAACCTATTCAAGATGTTCTCCTGTGACTCCTGTTCCCCCAAATAACAAAACCCCAAAGCGGTCAAAACCGTGCTGGGGAAGGAGCTGTTCTGCGAGGGTGGACGGCACGGGCTCTCGTGGCCGTTCGGCCAGACGAGGTGCCACATACCCCTCAGGGCGGGAGCCCAGGACTGAAGCCGCCAGGGCTCTCGGCTCACCACTGGCTTACTGACTTACTTGGCTCCTAGGAGGAATCTCGGCTAGAGCCGAAGAATGGAAAAAGGGGAAAGAGAGAAAGAGAGAGAGAATCACCTCTTTAAAATAACATCTCAGCCAACACCTCGGCTGAGGATCTGTCCATCTGCTTCCTGCTCAGCTCAAAGCACCTGCGGGCGAGATGCTGCTGCCGCGGATCCTCACTCAGCATCAGCTCCCCATAGAGGTAGATGCCCATGGCCTGTGGGAGGCACAGAGGCCAGAGAGCATAAGGAAAAGGAATATGTGTCCCCATGCGCTCGAGTGCACAGCCTGTGTTTGCTTCACACACACGTGCTAGACTGGAAGTTACAAAGGCCCTAGAAAAGGCAGACAGCTGAACAGCAGGCTTCAGGCAACTGCAGTTTCCGATACCCTTCTCCTTACTGAAACTCACCCAAGGAATTCTCGGCTACCAATTCCATCAACCCTGGTGGCTGAACTGAGGACAGAGGGAACATTTCTCCAAGTGACGGCGACAGGGAGGCTCTCATGATGACTGACCCTATGGGAACCCCTGCAGTTGCGAGGAGACCTGAGGACTGTGTGTGCATGACTCAGACATGGACCTGCCTCCCTCCTAGCACAGTTGGGAAATGAAGACCTCCTGTCACATGGGGAGGGGGAGAACCTCAGGCCGCCCTGGAAGACACCTGCCGTCCAGCCCAGCCTGCCTCCTCTCCTTCCACGGGCACACACTGGCTCTTCTGTCTCGAAAACAATGCTACGAAAATCACATCTGTGTTTTTCCTACAGTTTTAAAAACAGTTGGTTATGTTCTGAAAGACCAAAAAGATCCCTTTGATCCGCCTTCTCTCTTGTTCTAAGCTTAGTTACGCTATGACTGTTCTGCTGGAGCAAGAACTTCCAACGACAGTGCAGAAATGAACCTTGGTGGTGAGGAGCTCAAAAATTCCTCTCTGAAAAAGCTGATGGCAACCCTTACTGGCAGAGATCATGGTTCCAAACACAGTGCAGTCAGTTCTGGTTTTCAGAGCAGACTTTAAGTCGCTCTTAAATTTTGTCCCTCCATGTTTCAAACACCTCTTGCTTCACTGTGCAAATGTGACATTTCTTCTGGTACAAAGTCATGTCTTTTTCTTTGTGGGAATAACGAGCCCTTACTTGCTGGCTGCCCCCTGTACTCCATCCTCTCAAAAGAGCCTTTGTTTGCTGCACTGCCCCAACTCTCCACCCCAACAGAAACATGGCTCCATTCTATCAGCCTGCAGCGCTCTGCAGAAAGCTCCCTCAGAGGCATCCACTGCCATGCCCAGGGAACGAGCCGCAGCCGACAAGAGCCATGGCACAGGCACCACCATGGCCCAGCAAGCGGGCGGGGGGGAGAGGCTGACCTCCCCCCTCACTGCAGCCCAGCAGAGGTGGCAAAGGAAACATCTTCCAACAGGTTCATGGGCTCCTTGCAAGGTGACTGCTTTCCTTGGTGAACCGTGAGGAAAGTCCTCACAGGAAGGCAGCTCAGCACAGGGGTCCATCTGGTATGGCACATGCAGACACAGACCAGACTGTCCCAGCTAGCCAGGGATGTCCCAGTCTCATCCCCAGACAAAGATACACACCATCGCATCACTGGGCCACAATCCCAACCTAACGAACCTGGGATTCAAAGATGTAATGAGGTCTGCCCAAACTTTATTTGGTTAACGGCAGTGGGCCACAGCTCCATCAAACCAGGGGAGCTTCTAAAGAGATACCGAGAAGAAAAAAGCTCAAAAGGTGGGTAGGTACACTCCTACTCTCTTCAAAATCGTTGGAAAGTGCTGAAGCACTTGTGTTTTAAGTAGAGAAGACAACAAACTGGGCCCCCATGTTAAGCATACTGCATAGTCAGGAACAGCACTTAAAGAATCCCCATCTGCTGAAAAATGAAACTTACCTGATCCTCCTGAAGGAACCTCTCCACGTCTCTGTACGCCTTTGTGTATTTGTGCTTAACAATGAGTTCACACCAGCGATGGCGAACCTTAAGAAAAGAGAGAAAATCCCATAAGCAACAAACTGGTAGGTTTCTTTGGCCCTGTTAAGTTTAATGATGGAGAACTTTGCCTATTAGAAGAAGTCACTCTGTTAACACTGTTGAGACTTTAAAATTTCATTTTAATGTCTTTTACAAAGAAAGGAACCACATTCTTTGTTAAGAGGGCTGCCAGTCAACTTTAGGGGAAGAAAGTGCATGTTTCACTCAGGTGTTCTGATGTTTTAAAATACAATTTTGCCATACAGTAGATAAATGCAAAACGTAATTGGGAAATTAAATGCACGCCCCCGCCAGGGAAGCTGGTGCTCTGCCCTGCAGGATGCTGTCCATGAAGGTTTCCTTCATAAACCACAACTACTTGATTTCCTGCAGTAAGTGATTTGGTTCAGTGCTGCTGATTGTAACAATACACACAGTAAAAGGAAGAAGACACTGCTCTCCACATTCCTAAGAGGCAGAGAGCGCCTTCTGAGGAGCTTGGGGTAGCTGCTGGAGCCGAGGGAAGGGGAGGGGAGAGCAGACCACCCTGACGCAGGCAGCTCCGGCTGCATGTTTTGCTGCACAACCTACGGAAGACAGACAAGCTGCATGTGTGTACCTTTCGGTGAAGATGCGTGATGAGATTCACCAGCAGGAATTCATCAGGAAGCCCTCCCCCAAACCCTACAGACAATATGGGAGTCTGATCCCAGCACTGGCTGCCTCTGCTGATAAGAGGCAGTCTTGCCCCTGCCACCCCCTCCCCCTCCACCTCTTCATCTCTAGGCCACTTCAGACACACTCTTTGCGTTGAGACTCTACCTAAATACAGTCCTGGGCCATTGTCTACTGCATTAAAGCCCTCTCAATTATGCCCAGTGAGCAGTCCACCGTTTCATATTCCATTATTGGTTCAACATTAGCTATACATGGAAGTGATTACATGCATTTAAAAAATAAAAAGCCTCCTTCCATCACTCTTTGTTTTTATTGCCTTTGAAGGAGGAAGACCTTTTATAGCAATCCATTTGTGGCAACAGTAAAATGTAAGCAATTTCAACATTTTGGTTGGGGCCCCTGTAAATCATATCATTATGCACTGATGGCCAGATCTCTCCTTTAATCTACTATAAATAGATTTACACACAAACAATTAGGAACGAAGCAAAGAAACATTTTTTGGAAAGAATCCCTCCCCTAGGCTACAGTGCACTCTGAGACACACGGTGGTGCCCTCTGCTTACAAGCAGCCAGGCCCTTTGAACTTCTAAGAACAGGATGCCAACAAACTTTTTACATCTACAAAGGAATTTCGGAGGCGCAAGGAAATGAGCTAATAGCCTCGGATCATCACAACAAAGGGGAAGCAGGTTGGGCTGGACAGGTCTTGGAAATCTTTCTACCTTCAACAAACTGTTCTTTCCTATATGGCCAACAGAAAGGGACAGCACAAAAGGAAAGGGTAGCAACTAAGATATTCTAAGCAGAACCACCGACCAGAGCCCAGACTGCACCAATCAGAGGAAGCTCCCAGAACAGTCAGAGCCCGCTCTTGTGTTTTGGTTCAGGTACAGGACAGACCCAAAAGGGTCCCTTGGTCCATTTCTCTGGTTTCTTTTCCAACTCAATGAAACCTAGATGCTTCAGGTACCACCATTCGCATCCATGCAGCACCGGAAACGCCAAGTTCTTTGTTCATAAGCTCTGGGAAGGGAGAGGGCCTGGTGGGAGGCCCACCATGCAGCGTGAGAGCCAGGGCACTGGCCTCCTGCTCTGGGGCCTTGCAAAAGAGCCTCACTTCTCACAACTGCACGTGGGGACAGCCGTCCCGGCTCTCAGCAGAGTCAAGTATAAGAGAAGTCTGTCAGCGCCACCGTGAGCTAAAGACAGGCTTGTGCACCAAGTCTTTGACAAGGACAGTTGCTGATCATTCCAAAAGTTGGGGACGTTATATTTTGTTAGACCTCATTTTGAGAATGGGGTATTTATTACTGGCCTTCACTTCCCCACCCCGCCCCACCCTCTGCTCTCCTTTATCTTATTTACACATAAAGAAACAACAAAACACAAATTAGGGCTTGTTTCTTAGTAGGGTAAGTCCACTATGACTGGAAGAGGATTAAGGAGCTGGGCTGAGTGAGAGAGGCCTCCACAACCAATATGAAGTCAGTGTTTCCACTTCTCTTCCTGTTAAAAATCAGTGTATTGTCAAGATTAATAAGAGATCTAGTTTTCTGACCCCCGAAAGCTAACATGACATCCAGGAAGTACAGACCAACCCCTTTCCCCACCCTACAAAGAGCAGGAAAAACAACAAGCCTTTTCATTACAACAGAATTAAATATATTGCAAAATTTCAATGACAGGATGTTTAAAAGACATCACAGAGATGCTGTGTGAGGCTGAGGGCCCAACAAATATTTCTCGCTTGCGGACAGGGTTTTTACTCCTCTTTGTATTTCTTTAAGAAACAAAGAAAATCTCTATCTTTTAGCCAAGGACCCAAAATTTGCAAGGAAACGTCACCACTTGGAACGGCGGTCTTCCTGAAAATGTGGCAGCAGGCTGGCATTTGTCTCCATTTCTCCCAGCAGCATTTCCACACTGGGCACTCATGGACTATCTTCCTTTCTCCAGATCACTGAGAAGCTCAAAGAAATCCCTGACAGAGGTCCTCACATACTTGTACCAGCTTCATCCTCTGTTGATAATGGAGGAAAGTGAAGTTCTCAGCGCTGGGGAGCAGTAGAGAATTCGGAAGCACAGGCAGAGCTCTACGAACAAAATTATCCACTCTGAAGACCTGCTCTTCTTTATTTTCTAATTAATTTGTTCATCAATGGGGACCAGTGGTCACCTCGTCTTTCCTCGGTGAGATGAAAAGTGAACACCATACATCTGGCCCAGCCAGAGCATCTGCGGCTTCTGGATTGTTCATTCAGCATCAGCATTCAATGGGTAGATACAGACACCAAAATCGATCAATACTTACACTTTAAATATCACATAATACCACAATGTCTCAAGAGAGAGAAAAAACTTATAGTGACTTTTTCAACTGTGATTCAGATTCATCAAGTCACTCCAAACCCACACCAGGAATCACCTGAAAGCCTTGAGCCAGCCAACATTTTAGCCTGAATCCCAGCAACGCTGTCAGGCTACCAAAGGAAAGAGGCAAGGGTGAGGGATGGGGGGAATCGGGTCAGGAAAAGAATGAGAAACCTGAGAAAATCAGAAAAGGGATATTTCAGGAGTGGGAAGAGGTGGAACTGCCCGTGGTGGTGAAGAGCAGGGCTGGGGGACCCTTGTTCCAGGAGCTCCAGAGTCTTCAGCGCAGACAGTGGCTGGCTCAGCCCCAATCCTGCCAGCCAGAACCAGGACAGGAGCGTGCCCGCCGCCCGGGGCCTGCTGCTGGTCCCGTAACACTCTGAAGCATGTCTGTGCTAACAGGCCCAGGCCGCCTGAGAGACGTGAGCAGACGTGTGGGCCAGAGATCCAAGTCACTGCACAGGCTATGCATCCGTGTGTACACACACACACACAGAAACAAACGTTTCTTTCTTAACAGTTCCCCTCACTACAGAAACTACTAACAGTTTCTGCTGTTCTCTCTGGTTGGTGACCTGCTGAAGTGATGTCATGACGCCGGGTCCTGATCCACAGGGGCGGCTCCCAGGGCGGGGAGAGAACAGCCTCCGCCCGCGGGCTGCCGTGGGAGCCCACCCAGGTCGCCGCAGCAAGCGCTAGGGCAGCGGCTCTCACGGCCGTCGCTTGTCCTCTTCGCAGGAGCAGCATGTTTCTGGTTTTGTTTTCACTACAGAAGTTCTATTTACTGAATTCATAAAAACGTGAGAGTATCAACCCCAAGGAAAAGTCTGTTAACTGCTGAATAGAACAAGGTGCCTGTCAGGTGGGCAGTGAGGATGGAAGGACCAGGAGGGGGGCGGGACCAAGCAGCAGCCCAGGAAGATGAGCCTGGACAGAGAGACACCAGCTGGAGCGGCCAGGGGAGGGAGGAGGCTGCAGGGAGCGTCCTCAAGCCTGGGGCAGCAGGCACTTCTCAGGCCACCCCTGGGAAGTAAACCCAGGGGCCAGACGCCTGGGGACTTTGCAAACTGTTTGCAAAGACAGCCTGGCCCCAGCACCAGCCTGAGTTGTACGGCATTTCTACCATTTTCAAGGATGTTATCGCTACCTAAGAGGCGAGCCGAACGGCTTTTGGCTGGCTCCTCTGATTTCTGGCACCTGCTTTGTACGGTCAAACCATGGCTCAGATTCAGGGACAAGTCTCATGACCCAGTGGGCACCTCTGTGATATAACCATGGCCTTGATTAGGACATGCTGGGGGCTCCCTCCTGGAAAAGGAAAGAAAAACTACTGAAAGATAACTCCCCACCTGCTTGCCTCTCCCCAAACTCTCTCTAAAAATTTTAATGCTTCCAGAACTAACTGCTATTAAGCTCTAGAACAGGGGTTGCCAACTTTTCCTGTCCAGGGTCACCATAAACGTCTATGGCTTCTCTCTCAGGCCATTTGCCCTGGATCACAGGAGTAGCCATAGATAATATGTAAATGAGAGGGCATCACTATCTTCAGATAAACCTTTATTTTCAAAAACAAGCAGTGGGCTGGACCTGCAGGCTCAAGGCTGCTGACCCCTGATCTGCAAAGGAAGCCCATGCTGGTCAATGTTTAACACCCGGCCCCGCCCCCAATCCACCAGCATGACGCCACAGAACAGAGCCAGGAGGCCTTTGTGAGCCGGCTCTGGCCAGTGTCAGCCTGTCCTGCCAGAAAATCTAGGGTGTTCTTGACTGTGGGGCTTTTTTTTCCTCTGTGAGCTGAACTCTTCTGCACAAGAAACCTGGTCTTGCTTCCCTGGGAAACAGAGCACCTCTCAGCCTACAGCCAAGTGTGAATGCAAGGTGCCAGGTGTGAATGCAAGGTGCCAGGTGTGAATGCAAGGTGCCAGGTGTGGGTGGGTGGGGGATTGGACACTGAGGAAATGCCAATTTTAGGAAGAATAATCCCCGGAACCAGCTAGTCCCAGTCTCCCACACTGAGCAGATGCTTCTGTCTGCAATCCACTACATACCCTGGACCCTGTATTCATCAACACTTTACAGCTCTCAATGCTCTTTTATACCTTTTATCTTTCTCTTTGTCTTCAATTTTAACAAGCCATTTCAAAGAAATAAAAATTCTTATGAGAACGCTCCCCTACAGGCTACTTACTATCTAATGGACTAATTTCCCGAAGTAGTTTTCAGACATTCCTTAAACATAATTCTTATAATGTAATTTGGAACTCCAGTATATATACACATAGACAGATCAAGGAGGAAAAATATAAGTGAGTTCTTCAAGTGGTTTAAATCAGTCAGGTAGAAACATCCTAAACACTCAGCTCCTTTGGCTGGGGGTGGGAGGCTGGGTTCCTTGGAATGGAGTCTGAAAACCATAGAAGAGTTACTGTGACTAAAGAATGAATGGAATCAGAGGCTGAGCAGACATGCTGAAGGGGTGAGACAAAACAGCTCAGTTCCAACAGCTTGGCCAACACCCCTCAACTTGGTTCTGTTAGCCATGACGCCACTGACTACAAGGCCAAGGTCAGAAGCAGAAAATCGGCCTGTCTTCTGTCACCACAAGCCCAGGGCTACAGGGCTGGGCGAATCTCACAGCCACGCTTGAAAAAGCATCTGTGGCTCCTGTACCTGGCTGTTTCCTTTGCTTTATTTTTTGAATATTAAGAATTATAAACTGGTAACTTAGCACATATAAACAACATAGATATATTATTTTACGTTTTTATTTTCCAGGTGTCACTGCCAGAGTCACTAGCTTAGTGTGGTCCATATACTTTGATGTAACGACAACTGTAGGGCGCTCCCTCCTATTGATACACTACATCTCCATTCCTCTTTCAATCATCTGACAATGCCAGAAGTCCACTTCTAGTGTCTTCCAGAAAGTCCCAAGCCAGAAGTCTATTTCTAGTGTGTTCTACAAAGTCCCAAAGTGTGTTAATAGCTTTTGACCAAGAAGCTACAAGGGCCTACAATCGACACAGGTCCAGAACATGGACGCCTGCTGTGACGCCAGACCAGTGCTGTGGCCTCACTCGGCACACCCGAGGCGGCCAAGGACCTGAAACCGGCATGGCCACACCCCTTAACTCACCTCTTGGGCTTGGATAAACCCACCTGCTGGGTCACTCCCAGAGCTGGGTCTCACAGCCTCTCCAGCTCTTTGAAACTGCTGTTTCCTCACTCAGGAGTTTGTCTTTGCCAACAATAAAATACAAGCTTGGTGAGAGCTGGGGCCTGGGCGCTCCTGGGCCGTCTCTAGGCCCTGTCTCAATGCTTGGCACATAAGTGTCTACTTAATAAATGTTTCTGAATGAACATACCATTTTAAAAACTCAGACTGCTTTTCAGCTACTTTGAAATTATAATGCACAGTTGGAAGCTGTAAAATGCTTTGAAGAATGCCACCCAACCTATTTATGACAGGAAACATTCCTCTTTTTCAGTCCTTTTGATTCTAAAATTTACTGTTGAAGGGGGGAAAAAAAATCTGTCCAGGGAACACGATCTGGGCAGCACATTAAACCTCATTTTGAATTCCATTTCATATCAGTAAACAGAAAGACCAAGGCTCATGGCTTTTGTGAGTTAATAAGTCTAACACTGCAATAAACAAATCTACTTTTTCAATTTGAGTCCTTAAATTGGATTTTTCGTTGCCTTAAAGTGGGTTGACTGCTGCTGAGGGAAGCATGACTGGCAGCCGGTGGGGAGCGGGGAGACCTTTCCAGAGCGGCTCCGGGACAGCCAGCCTTTCCAGCATTCTGTTCCGGTGCATCTGTGATGGTCTGGATGTCTCTTTCTCATGTGGCACAGTCGGGGGTATGCCTGTCACACTAAGATTCCCAACACTTCCCTTCTCCTCTCTCGCACCTCACAGCTCCTTACTTTCAAAGGGCTATGATCTGAACACTGTTTTAACGAAAGGGAATGCAGAGTTGCTCTGTGTGCTACCACAAAGCCAGGCTGGTACATCTCACTGCCCTGAGTTAAGACACAGGCTCTCAGCTCTTTTTCCTAACCTTGCCTGAGTCAGTCCCGAAAGCTCTCGGCCCTACGGTAACTGGTTACAGCCAGTAATACCCGATTTTACCAAACCTGCTATGGGGATCACCACACTTGACATGCACATGGAGCGTGACAGTGAGGATTAAAGGTCATGACAAACATCAAGTTTTACATGGTCTCTCAGGCAAGTTCCAACCTTTCTTCCTTCTCCTGTGCATATACTGTTTCATTTAATGTCATCAAAACGATTCAAGAAAGCTGGCTCTAAAATGCAGAACTCAGGAGCCCATGATGAGTTCACCCTGAAGTATGGTACAGTGAGCCTTCCCTCCCTATCAAAGTCAAAGTGAAAGTCACTCAGTCCTGCCCGACTCTTTCAACCCCATGGACTACGCAGCCCATGGAATTTTCCAGGCCAGAATACTGGAGTGAGCCTTTCCCTTCTCCAGGGGATCTTCCCAACCCAAGGACTGAACCCAGGTCTCCCGCATTGCAGGCAGATTCTTACCAACTGAGCCACAAGGGAGCCCTAAGAATACTGGTGTGGGTAGCCTATCCCTTCTCCAGTGGATCGTCCCGACCCAGGAATCAAACCGCAGTCTCCTGCATTGCAGGCGGATTCTTTACTAACTGAGCTATCAGGAAAGTCCAGTGAACCTTCCCTCACGGAGCTTCCTCTTTATCAAAACGGCATACTAAATGGAAACATTCCAATGTGGAATTTGATAATTAGGAAATTACACATTGCACCTCCTTTCCTCATTAATATGACAAATGGCCTTTGCTAAAAAAAGAAAAAGAAGAAGAAATAAGACTTTTACTGTTGCCAGAACAGTGACCACGGGTTACTTCCTCTGGGAAGCTCTGAAGGGACACCGCGCCTCCTCTCCACTCCCTCAGGGGCAGCCGTGGCCACTCCGGAGGGCCACGTCAAGCCTACCAAAAAGGGTTGCTCTCTCGAAGGGGTTTCCCTATAGCCTTAGTTATCCAATCACTTATTGTGTCATATACCAGTCAACTCTATTCCAGAACACTTGGAGATCCAGGAAACGTCATTCTCCAAAAGCCAAGTTTTGGGTATTAAGGATGATTTGGTGAATAAAACAGACAAGCTCCTGCCCTCTTAGAGCTTATAGTTCAGTATAAAGTCTAAGAAAAGTTCAGTAAACTCACGTTAGTGACAAATGTCACCACAGGACCTAACAGGGTGTGATGAGGGCAGTGGGAGAGGCCCAGGGGTACAGACAGGAGACGCCGAGAAGGGGACACTCAGACGGAGAGGCAGAGGAGGCAGAGACACCAGCTGCTGAGCGGGACAGCCTGAGCTCAGTGGGTTTCTGGCCCTACCACATGTTCCATGAAAAAATTCAACTCTCCCTTGCCACTTCTTCTTAACGGCTATTTCTTCCCAATACCTTCCTAATGGAAGCTAGAGAGATGCACTTATAAACCAGCAATTCTACTTCTTAGGTGTAAGACCCAAAAGAAATGACAACTTATGTCTACACACAACACTGCACCCCAATATTCATAGCAGCATTACGTGTAACAGCCCCAAAACCCAAACGTCTATCAGCTGATGAATGGTTAAACAGATGTGGCTTACCCATACCATCAAAAATACTTGGTGATAAAAAGAAATGAAGTATCAATACATGAAAACACGAGTGATTCCTGAAGATGGTATGCTAAGGGAAAAGAAGCCATTTACAAAAGGTTTTTGTGTCCCCAGTAAGCAAATCTGTAGCATAGAGACGAGTCTGGCTGCCAGTGACTGGAGTTGGGGGAAGAGACGGGAATGACAGCTAAACGGTACAGGGTTTCTTTGGGGGATGACAGACATTTTCTACAACTCACTATAGTGATGGCTGTAACAGCTCTGTGAATATACTAAAAACTACTAAATGTATATTTTGAAATGGTGAATCACATGGTAAGTGAATTATTTCTCAAAATATTTGCTATTAAAAACAACCCAAGAGTCAAGCTGGGGAAGGCTGGTTCAGGAAATGGTACCTGAGGCAACCCCCTACTGTCTGACAGCGGAGCCCAGGGGCAGGCCTGGCTCTGGGCTGCGCTCCCCACCGCCTGTAGACTTTCTATGCACTCAGCCTGGGCATCTGCTTCTACCCACTGACGGGCACGATCAGTTGGTCAATGGAACACAATTCCACATGGTTTAAAGCTGCACAGCAACACGCAGACCAAGTAGCTTAAAAAATCATGTTCAGTGCTACCTCATAAAGTTGATTTTTAAAATTTCATACCCTGACAAACCAAAAATGCCTTCATACCACATCCATGGAGGTGCTTTCACTTTTTAAAAACAATGTGAATTCAATACAATTGCATTCTCTCTGCTATCAGTTAGCACAAACATTCACCTGGAAGAAGCATAAACTGCCAGGGAATCCTGCAGGATCTAGGCGGCACCACCTCCCTGCAGGGCAGGCTCGGAGACCACACTCAGGAGGCTCCCACAAGCTTGAGGAAGAGTGCAATCTATCTGCAGCCTGAAGGTTCCACAGCTTGAAGGCAGAGAAATCCAACTTTCAAATCTTGGTGTACCATGGAACTAGAGAGCGAAGGGAGGTGTTTGGGAAAGGCACCAGAGGGGAGAAAAGCAATCTGGGAAGACAGTGGCAACAGTAAGCCCTCTGATCCAGGGCATTTAAGGCGCGCTACATGGGATGACAACTCCATGTCTAACTGTGAAAGAAAACGGCAGTGCTCACAGACAACTGTGTGCTTTTTGGAGGTGTGGATTTCACTACAGAAATCTAATGCAAAAGTATATAAACTACTGACACAGGTATGAAGAACCTAGGAACACCATTGAAACCCCACACACTGATTTTACTCTTAACACCACTAAAGACAAAAGGAACAGGAGCTGGGTTTGTGGTGCTATGGAAAGAAGAGCATCAGGGCAGTGCTATTTATAACCCAGAAAATGTGTGCATCTCTGCCTCTGAGATCATCTGGGCAGACTGGGGGGTGGGTAACATACACAGATAGATAGAGTAGATAATGCCTCCTAAACCTTCAAATATCTATATAACAGGGCCTATTGCTAAGTACAGTGGAAGAAGCAATGGCAATGAATTAAATGTACAGGAACTTTTAAAATAATAGTCTGGCTAAACCTATAGCTAAATATCCTCCTTTAAATGTCCTTTTCCTCTTTTAGGTATAGATAAATTCTAAATGTTATGACTGATTATAATTGTTTATTTAACAGAGGTTCATCTAATCAAAGCTATGGTTTTTCCAGGGGTCATGTCTGGATGTGAGAGTTGGACTATAATGAAAGCTCGGTGCTGAAGAATTGTGCTTTTGAACGTGGTGTTGGAGAAGACTCTTGAGAGCCCCTTGGACTGCAAGGAGATCCAACCAATCCATTCTAAAGGAAATCAGTCCTGAATATTCATTGGAAGGACTGATGCTGAAGCTGAAGCTCCAATACTTTGGCCACCTGTTGTGAAGAACTGACTCATTTGAAAAGATCCTGATGCTGGGAAAGACAAGGCGGGAGGAGAAGGGGACAACAAAGGAGCAGATAGTTGGATGGCATCACCAACTCAATGGACATGAGTTTGAGTAAGGTTTGGGAGTTGGTGATGAACAGGGAAGCCTGGCATGTTGCAGTCCACGGGGTTACAAAGAGTCGGACACGACTGAGTGAACTGAACTGAGAGAAAAATTAGGCAGATTATGCCAGGAGTTGCTCGTTTTTTCTTTAAACAACATCTCATTAGCCACAAAGTGCAGTCAACAACTCAAGGTAAATAAAATGCAGGCTCTAGCCTCAGGAATAGGAGAGGAATACTAATCTAAACAAACAAACAAAAATAAACAAAGTTCTTTGTCATGTTAGATCAGTTTTCAAAAATCCTTTTATCACTGTATATAGCAACTGAGACCTGATCGGTTACAAGATCTCCATAGACAAATTCTAGGGGCACCGAATTGAATAAGACATAAAATTCCAAGGAAGAAATATCTAGATATATCTACCTGATTTTGAAGACATGTTCTAAAACATTAAATGTCTCATTAAACCAAATACAACAAAGAAAAAAATACACAAATATAGTTAAAGAATTACGTAAGAGCTTTGTTTATTTGCACATTTTATAAAAGGCACATGGTTTAAAAATCTCGCTATGTCTAAAGTAACTAAGGAAAATTGCCCCAGTCCCTTTTATCACCCATATTCTGCCCAGCTCTTCAAACCCACAAATTACAATGCTGTGTCAAAAGGACAGCTGTGCCCCTCACCAGCAATGCTCTAACATTTTAAAAAATATTAAGCCACAATACTTCTAGCTCACGTCTTACAGTTCAGATCCATCAGCCTTTGACTCTCGGATGTGTCAAAGAGCCTAGGCGCCAGACCCCTTGTCCCTGGGAAGAAATTGTGAGGAACAGCCAGATGCTGGCTATGGTAGGGGTCAACCCGCCTTTCTGGAAGTTCATTCCACCTGCCCCCTGTACCTGACCCCGGAAAACCGCTTGGCTGATTGCACCACACCATTCGGACCCTCCACAACGGTCTCCTTTTTATATGTTCGCTCTGAGAGCCTGCCTCCTGGGGCTCTGTTCCATGACGGTTGCCTCCTGATAAGCTGGGCAGTGACCTGGGGAGGCCCCCAGCACAGACTCCAAAAAGGAAGGAGGGAAGGAAGAGGCACCCACCAAAGGGGCTGCGGCCAGCGCTCTGGCACTTCTCCCGGACCCGGGGCCTCGGTGACCTTCACAGCCCTGCGGCCCTACAGGGGCCGTGGCGCCAGCCCGGCAGGCTGCCCTCACATGCTGCTGCGATCAGAGGCTGACGTCAGCAAGGCCGGTTCTGCTTTTGTGCTACTTAGATTCCGCTCGAGGTGGACCAACGGGGAAGGAGGCACCAGAACACAGTGCAGTCTACCAACTATAAACTGCTGAGCACCCCGAAGTGGCAACAGAGCCCACACCAGGTGACACCTAGCCTTTCCTCTAAGCTTCCTGTCAAGAAGCAATGTTTTCTTTATTTTGGAGCCAGAATACTACAGAAAAACAACCAGGGGAGAAGGGGAGTGCTGAGCTGCATGGTTGGGAACAGACCCCAAACACTGTGTAGGAGCCGGTCACCGAGACCAGAAGGGATTTTAGCATAAAGGGAATGGGCAGAGTCATAGCTACTCATCAGGCTTAGATTTTAAACACATGACACCCACCTAACCTTTTTAAAAAAATTTATTTATTTTAATTGGAGGCTAATTACTTACAATATCGTGGTGGGTTTTGCATACATTGAATGAGCCATGGGTGTACATGTGTCCCCCATCCTGAACCTCCATCCCACCTCCCTCACCAACCAATCCCTCAGGGTCATCCCAGTGCACTGGCTTTGAGTGCCCGGTTTCAGGCATCGAACTTGGACTGGGGTTTATTCTCTGCCCTTTTAGTATGTGTCTCAGAGATCTGTTGATCATGGGTGTTTTCAGTTCATAGAAACTATGCTTTTGGTCCAAATGAAATTCAGAAATGGGTGTCAGAGCTGTCCAGACTTTTGTAGGCCTTCAACCATACCTTCCACCTGTAGACTTCAAGGAAAGGCTGTAGCACTTTAAAATAAACAATGAGTTCTCCTACTGATGAAGTATTAATGTCCACGCCCTCCCTGCAAAGGGAGGTCGCCAGGTTACATGGTTTTCAAGGGCTCTTTCCCTAGAGGAAAGGCAGTGGTGGCGGAAAGGCCTACAGGGTTGGATGTTTTTCTGTTTGCAATCAATCCACCTTGAAAGTGTCCTTTACAAGAGCAAAATGTAGACAGACAGATGCTGGCTTGGCTTTTTCTGGGCACTAGTCGTCAAGCAGGTTTGCCCTCCCTCACTAACCTGCTTCTTCAGATTTACTTGTACTACACGAGTTTGCAGTTCCTTCTTTTTCTTCCACGTGAGACATCTCTGCTTTCACCTCCTCCAAGGTCACATTCTTTGGAGCCTTGAGAGAATACAGTTGGCACAGGGCAGCCCCTAAACGTAGTTAACCACATTCAAGCTATTGGACTGTGCTGTAATCGTCAGGCACTTCGCTAGATGAGATGAAAAAACTGCCTTTTGTGGTCAGTTGCTTTACAGCAATGGTTCTTTAACCAGGATGACTATTTCACCCAGATGATATCTGGCAACTCCTGGAGACATTTCTGATTTCCAAAACAGGGGTGGGACAGGAAAGGAAGAGAACTGCCACTGGCATGTCAGGAAAGAGGGCTGGAGATGTGACGCATTTTATAATGCACAGGACATCCCCCAACAGAGAACGATCCACTCCAAAGTATCTGTGATGCTAAGGCTGAGAAACTGGTTTAGAGTAACCCCCTCCACCATTCCTGGATAGCTCAGCTGGTAAAGAATCCACCTGCAATGCAGGAGATCCTGGTTCGATTCCTGGGTTGCAAAGTTCCCCTGGAGAAGGGATAGGCTACCCACTCCAGTATTCTTAGGCATCCCTGTTGACTGAGACAGTAAAGAATCTATCTGCAATGTGAGAGACCTGGGTTCGATCCCTGGGTTAAGAAGATTCCCTGGAGGAGGGCATGGCAACCCACTCCTGTATTCCTGCCTGGAGAATTCCTGCCTCCTCCATGGACAGAGGAGCCTGGCAGGTTACAATCCACAGAGCTGCAAAGAGTGTGAGACAGGACTGAGTGACTAAGCACTCCACCACAGAAAAAGCCAACAAGCTTCCAGGTTAAGGATTCTGTGACCAGATGCTGCTCAGGGGCCAACAGGGGGGTAGATTCTCCTTCTTTCTCTTTCTCTTATGTCCAGTCCTGACAGATTAGAGAGACAAAATAAAGGCGGTTTGAGCTAAACAAGGGGCTTCCCTGGTGTCTCAGAGGGTAAAGCGTCTGCCTGCAATGCAGGAGACCTGGGTTAGATCCCTGGGTCAGGAAGAGCTCCTGGAGAAGGAAATGGCAACCCACTCCAGTACTCTTGCCTGGAAAATCCCATGGACAAAAGAAGCCTGGTAGACTACAGTCCATGGGATCGCACAGAGTCGGACACGACTGAGCAACTTCACTTTTGAGCTAAACAACAAAACTTGACCATTTCACAAGAGAATGTGAATCTTACGTGACTTCAAAACCTCTCATGTTGCTGACAATCCCACGAAGAAGGGATTTGCGGCCCCACTGTAATCCTAAGGAGACGGAGGCTCAGGAACCTGGGCCACAAGTCTGCAGGGAGGAGGCAGGAAAGCTGGTGAAGACTCAGATCGTCTTGTCTCATTTTCTTAACTATGGGCGGCAACTCATTTGTTGCTGTTCAGTCGCTCAGTCGTGTCCGACTCTTTGTGACCCCACAGACTGCAGCACACCAGGCAACCTTGTCCTCCGTTATTTCCCAGATTTGCGCAAACTCATGTCCACTGAATCAGTGATGTGATCTAACCATCTCATCCCCTGCCGCCCTCTTCTTTCGCCTCCCAGCATCAGAGTCTTTTCCAAAGAGTTGGTTGGCTCTTCGCATCAGGAGGCCAAAGGATTGGAGTTAGTGGGTCACAGAAGCAATCTGTGCATCACAATGCACATGTTTAAAGAAAATGAAACAGGAAATAATGGCACACATAAAAGTATTTCTGTGAAGCCCTTTTTTGCCAGTTAGTTGTGGTCAAAAAGGCTGACAGCCAGCAGCCTGGTCCAGGTACTGCTGTGCAGATTAGGAAAACAGGGCCCAGAAGGGTGGGTGGTTTGCAGGTAGCCTCCAGCCATCTGGGGACCTTTGACCACATACAGCTCGTCGCTAAGATGCATCCGGGAAAACAGCCCCCTGAACACAGTTTATGGCCAGGGGCAGATGGAGAAACAGTGCTCACTCCTTACACTACAGCCTAACCCAGGGGTCAGGTTTCCTTTCAGCCAACAGTGCTTCCCCAAATACAACGATGGGAAGACCTGGTGCTGATAATGACCTCTCCCAGAAAATTAATTTTCTGGCTCAGCCTACTAAATGATACATCAGAGCTGAGCACGGTACCGTGGGGGAACTTTCTAACACCCCACCACTCCCATCCAAGCCAGATGAAACAGTGAGTGGCTGTTTCTGAATTTTCTGACAATTCACCCGAGGGGTGCCCCAGTTTTGAAGTGCTGAACCGTAGTCTATGGAAATAATGTTGCTTCAAGGTCAGCTGTGGGGCTCTTGGGGACAAAGGTCACACAGAGCCAAGGTGCGTGGAGCCTCACCTTGTTAACGTGGAAAGGCTATTTTCACAGCTGAGTAGACCTGCCAAAGCAGGCAGGAAATGATTTTAAAAGGGATCTTAGAAAACACTTTTTTGTTTCAAGAATCAGTTGTATATTTCAAAACCTTTATGGGGCTTCCCTGGTGGCTCAGTGGTAAAGAATCCACCTGCCAATGCAGGAGACATGGATTTGATCCCTGATCTGAGAAGATCCCACAGAACCATGACTAAGCCTGTGCGCCACAAACTATTGAGCCTGTGCTCTAGAGCATGGGAGCTGCAACTACGGAAGCCTGTGCACCCTGGACTCCGCGCTCCACAATGAGAAGCCACCGCAAAGCCCGCAAGCCACAGTGGAGAGCGGCCCCGCCCGCTCAGCTAGAGAAAGCCCCCACAGCAACGAAGACCCAGCACAGCCAAAGCTAAAATTACCTGAAACCACACAAACTTTTTGTTAAAAGGAAATAAAAAATGAAAACCTTTATGGGTTCTTGTTTGAACCAGTATGCTCAGAAACTACAGACAATGCGTTTCTATGAACTAAGTTTCCCTTTCAGTTCATTTTCTGACCTAGTTTAAAGCAGCCCAGCATATGGAGAGAGGTTTCTTTGATTGCGGAGGTAAAATATGGTAACTACTCCTGTGCGAGTACTACTTTCTAGGCTAAGGAATGCAAATGCTCCCCCACCAATGCCCCACTTTTCAGATGGCGGTAACAAGAGTGTCGAGGCAAGGCGGAGAATGGGCTAAGAGGACACACGTCACCGTGCCCAGCTTATTACGTGTACCCTCAGGCAGGTTTCCTTTTAAGATTCTGAACACACGTGCCCCTCCCTGCAGGGCAGACCTGTGTACTCACACCACGTGACGCAGCACATGGAGGACAAGAGGCACGAAACGTGGAAACGTGTGTCCTCGACAAGCAAACAGCTGGCAAACATCAGCCTGGCTGCCACACCCAGAAATCCTGACCAAGACTGGACATTCTGTGAACACAACCGAAACACAGAAGCAACACAACTAATACAAATACTGAGCTACGCCACGATAGTCATTAAAATAAGCCTCCCAGTGGGACAGCACCAGCCCACCCACACAAAGAAGGTGGGAGGGAAGGGACAGTGGGCCTGACAGCCGAGAAGATAAAGCAGCTCCTGAACAGAGGGCCTGGTGCACAGGCTTCTCACACAGTCCAGACGTCCACCAAGGAGAGAGTTTCGCAGCGCTGGGAAATCAAGGGATTAAATGAGCTACGGCAAGAGCACACTCACCTTCTCAAAAAGTGACCTCACATCCATGCTTTTAGGAGAAACGCTAGTCCAGGGAGGAGTGGTGGGAGGGGGGTGCGCTTTATCCTCCTGGAAAAGTGAGGAATAGTCCTGCCGTCATGAGCACTCCCTGCTTCTGTGCCAGACACCCCCCAACCCCGCCCCGGCAGTCCTGGACTGAAGTCTTCTGCACAGACACCTAATTCAGCATCATGGGCCCAGGGCCTGTGGCAGGACCCTAAACAAGCGTGTCAGCTCCATAACTCACACGGTTCCTTGCCAGGAAGTTACCTTTGGAGCCACTTCCCACAGGGATGCTCCACACACAACCTGCCACAGTCCAGCATCTCAGCCACGTTTTGAATGACCACTATGTATTACATTTTTAAAAGTCCTGAAATAACTGAAAGGAACTGTATGTTTGGTCAAGGAGAAGCAGACCAAGAATAAAGTCAGAATCTCCATTTTTCCAGCAAATAACTCTTTCTCCCATGAAATGTCCTGTCACTTAAAATAAAGGCAGATGGTTAGTCAACAAAATTCCTGCTAATCAGTGTCACAGTAAATCACACTTAAACTAATGAAGTTTCTAGAAAACACCCTGGTTAGCCAATATCCTATTGCTTTCCTTGTTCTGAGTGACATTTCAAGGAAACCTCACAGTGAGACACGCTGTCAGTGTAACTGACTAGATGCCAGGGCCTCAGAGGACCTGAGAAGGGGGCGAGGCAGTGGTATGTTAGGCCTCAGGGCCCTAAGGCCCTAATCCGGGCCCTATCCACCCCTGACCTCAATCCTACTGGCCCTAGGGCAGGGGTCAACAAACTCAGGATGGGGCAGGCCAAACCAGCCTACATCTAAAAATGCTGTAGATGTTTTAGAATAGCTTTAAAAAGGAACATCTAACAAAAAGAATTATCTTGAGATGTGGTAATTATATGAAATTCAAGTTTCAGGGTCCATAAGCAACTTTACTGAAACATAGGCACTTCGGTTTGCTGATATACTAAGGCAGCTGTTAACAGCATGGCCTGAAATATTAAAATCTGCTCCTTCACAGGAAGTTTGCTGAGCCCTCTCCTGGCGCATGTCATGCTGCCAGCTCTGAATGGAGATCACTCCTGGACTCCCTGGCTCTGTATGGCCAACTCCTTCTTGCCCTTAGGTTCTGGCTTGAATGCCACCTTTTCTTATGACCTCTCCTGAAGTCTATCTAGAGACACTGAGCTCACTTTCACTTGTAACCTCCTTTGAAGCTCTTATATGAAACTATCCTGTTCATTTACTCATGAGCTGTTTTTCCAAAGAATCCCAACCTACTGAGGATGAACCCTTGCCACTGCTATATCCCTAGTGCCTGGCAGAGCGAGGATCTGTGAAATGCATGGACCGGGACAGTTACTTAAACCAACCAAAGCCTCCCCAGACCCCAGTCTCTCAACACCAAAGAGCCAAGCCTGAGGACACTGCTGTGGCTTTGGACATCACGTGCAGTCTGAGACACAAAACAAGCAGCCAAAAGAACACTGGTTATATTTCTCAAAGGTTTAAGAAGTTACATGTAACAACAAAGTTGATCTGTAAGTTAAAGACACAATGTGCTTTATGTTTATGCCAACAGGAATCGGGAAAACAGGACCTCCCACTTCCCAGCTTCTGGTGAGGAGTGACAGGTGCCCGGCACCTGCTTTGACCCTCCCGCCTTCGTCTGCCCACTGCCCGCCACTGGGGCCTGGCATTTCAGCGGTATTCAGTCCTGATTAAAGCATAACCTCATGCCTATAGATAGAAATCTCTTTTAAACACTAATTAAAAATAACAGGCTGGCATTTGGAATCTCCTATAAACAAAAATATAAGAGCTGAAATAAACAGCAACAGTTGAATGTTTGATCTGTGCTGAGATGGGTAAAAAGCTACATATGTTTCCTCTGGAGTTTTTCAATTAACTTTTGAATTTATGTGAGGGTTTTAAACTGTGTAACAAATGCCAATCTTACCTTTTAATCTAATAATGAGCAGGCTTTTCTTGACTTACTCCATAATTGTGAAAATAATTTTAATAATATTTTATTTAACCCAACATGTCCAAAATATCATTCTGACACTGCAATCGATAAGGAGAAATTACTTCTGAGAAATTCTCTCAGAAATTACTGAGACATTCTCTCTATGACTCCAGAACCCACATAATTCAGCACAACAGCCACATGCCAAGTGCTCAACAGCTACATGGGCTAATGGCTACCATATTGGACTGTACAGCTTTCAAACCTTCATTTATTCTCAAACGAACACAAATCAAGTATGTTTGCTTTTTATATAAGAGAATTTTTCTGTGTGTGTGTGTAGGGGTTTACTTAAGATGACTAAATACAGTATTTATTATTTTATGTATTAAAAAAAAAACCCTGGAACTCATCTTAGGATTCACATTGCATTCTCATAATAAGCTAAAAGATATTAAGGACCACATCATACTGCTTTCCCACAAGCATCCAATTTTGCTTTTCAAACCACGGCTGTTAAGATTTAGTTTTCATTTCCTTTACACATGGCTCCCTTCCTGTTCTAACTGAATGCAACCAAGAAGCTCTGGTTCGTCTGAGCCAAGTTTCCTTAATATGCAACAGGATGGCGCCACCGTCATGCACATGCTGATGCACCCAAGCTCATAATTCAGAAACCTTCCAATCGTCCGCTCATTCCTTTAGGAGGCTTATGTCTGTCTTAACAATTTAAGAGGAAAGGGGGGAAAACTCAGGACTTAAAAATGCCGTGTTAATGACCAGGATCAGAGGCCCGTACTGGAGCACACACAACCAGGGAAGCAGTTTCAATAGTTTGGGACACAATGGGACCATCAATCTTCCCCAGCAGTCAGGGCCCATGGTTCAAACCCTGAGGGTGTTCTTGTTACCTCGGCATCCTGCTCCGAGAGGTGGTACGTCCTCTCAAGGCTTTGCAGAGTTCGTGGAGTCACAGTCTTCTGCTCCAAGAGATGCTCCAGAAGCAAGACCAGTTGGTCTGGAAGAAGCTGAGGACAAAACCACACAGCCTGTTAAGATGCCATTCAGCTTACAAGAAATTAAACCCAAATGTTCAGACCAAAGCCAGCCAAACCAGGGTAACCTGGGCACTTGCAGTGGCTGTCTGAAACATGGCAAGACTGGAGACCTGACTCTGGGAAAACCTCAAGGTTTACACTGCTTCTCCAAAGACACTGCATTCTGGGGCCTGATGAAGTCCTACTTTCCTTGGGTTTTTCATGAAAGTTCTATATTTAAGGGCAGATCAAAACTGTGTTTATCTTTTTTTTTTTAAGTTGTACACCATCAATTTTTTTTTAAGATGTACAATGTGATGACAATATACATATACACTGTGAATGATAAAAACTATGCTTATCTTAAAACATTGCCATGGTTTTATTAGATCTTTTTCTTTACAGGATGCATATGCCAAAAAAATGTCATTTAGCCTAGACAAATACTCAAGAAACCATCTGATTTTAGGTAAACACATAAAAGTTTAACAGAAATAAGAAGCAACTTTCATATTTCCTTCTTTAAAACATAAATCTTGCAAATGTACACCAAGAAATAAAGAGCATGCAATTAAACTAGGGCCACGTCTCATAATCCATTATAAAAACTGTACGTTTACTATTCCATTAGAAAAAAGGTTGTTATGTATGATTATATACATACATACACTCACCCACCCCAGCTATACAAGGTCACTCACATTCCTGAGTTTTCATACAGGATAAGTAAAAATGGCATTACCATTTAAAGGCAAAAAGAGAAAGATGTTTTTATATATTAATAGCTCAAAAATAACACAAACTAATCTGTAAAGAAACAATACTTGTGAAATCCAAGAACTTAACACATCTGTCTTATTCACTCTACCACAGTTCCTAGACCAGCCTCTAGCATAGAACAGAACTCAAACTATTGACAAAAGAAAAAAAAATCAATTTAAGATGCATCTTGTAGGAACCAAAAAATATTTATTCTAAAATGAAGGTTTTAAAAGAATTACTATCTATTCCACTATTCTTGACATTTAGCTTTTCTCCATTCCTCCCTATGCCCAGACAATCCTTGTCAACTAACCCAAATTTGCAGTTCTGAAAGTCAATACTAGAGCAATAGAATATTCACAAGAACACCTGGATTTTAATCTCTACTTTGTTCTCTAAAAGAAATTTTAAGAATTATTGGTTTCTCCCCCATCCTCTCTTTACCTTTCAGCCCCCAAGCGTGCACTCCGTCTCTGCCTCCTGCCTCCATTCACATACACACTTTTCCAAAACGTGCTTGTAGGAAAACCCAGTAAAGACCGCATACATGACATTTACCACATAACTCCACAAAGAAAGCATTTCCTATTATTTCCTCGCCTCACTTTTCCAAGGTCTAATAAAACCCCCACTTCCTTCTAGACAGACAGACACAAAGGCACAACACTTGATTCTTGGGAATTTTCACTTCATAACATCACTCCATCTGCTTAAGAGTCAAGGGTGGATCCTCTCTCAGGCTGACAGAAGAAAGGTGCTTCAGCAAAAACAGGGTTACAACTCAGCGCTGACTCTGTGAGGTTATTCAGGAGAACACTTAATTTCCTTCCATTAAAATTTTGTGTTTGTAAGATGCTTTAAAGATATCAATTTACAACAAAATGACTAGTACCAAAAAGCCAGTTTTCCATTTTCTACAGTTTCAGACACAAGAGGCTACTTTTAGTATCTTGTTATTAAATCTGTTTTATTATAAAACAGACCAAGTCCAGAACCACAGCTGCTGCGGAGCATCCACACCATACCCTTGTACACCATTCACACGATGAGCGCTTGGCCAGCGGGCCCTCGTGGCCCCGGGCAGAGGGTGGCATCTCACCCAGCCTCTGGCACGCCTGACCAGGAGGCAGGGCTGAGACTCCGTGCGCTCCCGGCACCCCAG
>SJYC01025592.1:0-14835 GCA_006408675.1 Madoqua kirkii | reverse complement strand
TGTGTTTATCTTTTTTTTTTTAAGTTGTACACCATCAATTTTTTTTTAAGATGTACAATGTGATGACAATATACATATACACTGTGAATGATAAAAACTATGCTTATCTTAAAACATTGCCATGGTTTTATTAGATCTTTTTCTTTACAGGATGCATATGCCAAAAAAATGTCATTTAGCCTAGACAAATACTCAAGAAACCATCTGATTTTAGGTAAACACATAAAAGTTTAACAGAAATAAGAAGCAACTTTCATATTTCCTTCTTTAAAACATAAATCTTGCAAATGTACACCAAGAAATAAAGAGCATGCAATTAAACTAGGGCCACGTCTCATAATCCATTATAAAAACTGTACGTTTACTATTCCATTAGAAAAAAGGTTGTTATGTATGATTATATACATACATACACTCACCCACCCCAGCTATACAAGGTCACTCACATTCCTGAGTTTTCATACAGGATAAGTAAAAATGGCATTACCATTTAAAGGCAAAAAGAGAAAGATGTTTTTATATATTAATAGCTCAAAAATAACACAAACTAATCTGTAAAGAACAATACTTGTGAAATCCAAGAACTTAACACATCTGTCTTATTCACTCTACCACAGTTCCTAGACCAGCCTCTAGCATAGAACAGAACTCAAACTATTGACAAAAGAAAAAAAAATCAATTTAAGATGCATCTTGTAGGAACCAAAAAATATTTATTCTAAAATGAAGGTTTTAAAAGAATTACTATCTATTCCACTATTCTTGACATTTAGCTTTTCTCCATTCCTCCCTATGCCCAGACAATCCTTGTCAACTAACCCAAATTTGCAGTTCTGAAAGTCAATACTAGAGCAATAGAATATTCACAAGAACACCTGGATTTTAATCTCTACTTTGTTCTCTAAAAGAAATTTTAAGAATTATTGGTTTCTCCCCCATCCTCTCTTTACCTTTCAGCCCCCAAGCGTGCACTCCGTCTCTGCCTCCTGCCTCCATTCACATACACACTTTTCCAAAACGTGCTTGTAGGAAAACCCAGTAAAGACCGCATACATGACATTTACCACATAACTCCACAAAGAAAGCATTTCCTATTATTTCCTCGCCTCACTTTTCCAAGGTCTAATAAAACCCCCACTTCCTTCTAGACAGACAGACACAAAGGCACAACACTTGATTCTTGGGAATTTTCACTTCATAACATCACTCCATCTGCTTAAGAGTCAAGGGTGGATCCTCTCTCAGGCTGACAGAAGAAAGGTGCTTCAGCAAAAACAGGGTTACAACTCAGCGCTGACTCTGTGAGGTTATTCAGGAGAACACTTAATTTCCTTCCATTAAAATTTTGTGTTTGTAAGATGCTTTAAAGATATCAACTTACAACAAAATGACTAGTACCAAAAAGCCAGTTTTCCATTTTCTACAGTTTCAGACACAAGAGGCTACTTTTAGTATCTTGTTATTAAATCTGTTTTATTATAAAACAGACCAAGTCCAGAACCACAGCTGCTGCGGAGCATCCACACCATACCCTTGTACACCATTCACACGATGAGCGCTTGGCCAGCGGGCCCTCGTGGCCCGGGCAGAGGGTGGCATCTCACCCAGCCTCTGGCACGCCTGACCAGGAGGCAGGGCTGAGACTCCGTGCGCTCCCGGCACCCCAGGTTCCCTCATGCTCTTTCCCCTCCATCTCTCTGCAGTCTTCCTCTCTGGATCCTCCTTCCCTATATTCCAAGAGGGGTTTTCCTCTGGGGGAGGCTAAACCTTCAGCCCCAGCCCTGATTGTAACCCTCATTCCCTGCTAAGGCCACTCCCTGACTGCCCTCCTGCACCTGAACCCTTCTCACCGAGCCTATTCTTCCTCCTCAAAATGGTCTGTCCCCACCGCGTGGCTACATCCCTTTCCAAAACGTGCTCCACATGCCTCCACCCCCAACCCCCTCACCCTCACCCTCCAACTGCAGTGGCCTGGCTGGTGCCCGTCCAGCAGCAGCCCACCTGCCTGTACAGGAGCAGGGAGGGGGGTGTCCCCAGATTGGGTCAGAACGGCTGGCCAGTCCTGCAACCCCATGAGCACTCTCAAAACTGATCAGCAGAGCTTCCACAGGCAGCCAATTCAGGGTAGCCACAGCTACGCAAGAAGACAGCTTCTAGGGAAAGGCCCAGCCCGACACAGCACAGAACACCCATCACCTGGGGGTGGGGGCCTCAGTCACTAACTAAACACAGCAGGAACAAGCCCAGCCAATTTGTGGAATTACAGAGAAGGAAGGAGTAGAAAGAAAAGCATCTCCCTATTATATGCCTGAGCTTACAAAGAGGCCTATTGTCAGTTGAGGATTTGGTTGAGACTAAAGAGACCCAGGGAGGAAAGAAACCCTGGCTAAGATGACCAGTTTGGTCATCAACTTACCCTAACCGGATTTAACCAATCAACTCCAGTTCAAAGTCAGTTACTAATATGTGATCCTATCAAAATATCTGGATTCACACTTTTACCTCTCTTGCAGTTTCCTTATAAACAAAAAGTTCATACGTACCTGCACAGAGATACAGAATCAAGAGGATCACTGCAAGCTTCTGTCCCCTCCTAATTTTACACATGGAAAAATACTTAAGACCAAGCCCCCTGACTTAAGATGGGCAGCCAAGATGGAAGGGAGGGGAGTCAAGCCTTGGCGGTTATTTGTTAAGTTTAATTTACTTTAATTGGAGAAAGGTAAAGAGCAGGCATGCACACACCCCACCAGCTCTCCCTCCTCCTTCACTAAGGCATCCTGTGACTGATGCAAGAGCCGGCTTGTTCAGAGGCAAGCAGAGGCACCAAGGACCAACACAGAGGACGAGAACATTCCTCCATAACGTGCAGCATTCTTCAGAATGGACTTGTGCAAATGCCTTTCAGTAAACAACCTGTAGCCATCTGGCTTTCAACTGTAACTCTTCTAATGGGGGGGAGGTGTGATCAAATCAGGGATCAAATGCTATTTCAGTATACAGAAAACAAAACTAATTCAGTATCCTTCACTCACAAATGAGGGAGTAAACATTACATAATTTTCACGTAAGATTAAAGACTGAAAAGAGGATATTAAAGCAAAAATGTGGTAAGTCGCTCACTTTAATACAGCACATTTCTCTTTGTAAAATAAACATTGACTCCCTATAAAACCACCCTATAATGAAAAAGAAGCACTAAGTAATAAACTAAAATGTTTGCAAAGCAACTGAGAGATATTATACATGAGCAATCGTGCGCAGACGCAATGCTGGGCGCCACCCGCCCTGGCAGCTGGCACAGCAGCACTGGGAAATGCTGTGTGGGTCACTCCACTCCCACCCACGTAGAAATCAAATTAAATTTCACATGACTTCTAGGCCAACTGTGTTTAATACAGCACTATGGAGTGGGGTGGAGACCGACATGGCTTTAGTCACACCATGGAGTGATTAAGAAAAATAAAGCGCTTGCTTCAGTGCATTATCTCCTGAGTAAGCAGCCCCTTCTAATATGATAGAAAGAACCTGCCTTTATTTCTGAGGGTCTAGTAGCACTCACACCCACAGTTCAACAGTGATAGGAATAGAAAGTTATTTCCTTTGCACAAACAAGGAACTCATGAGAGGTTATTATTTTTTCCATATGGAAACCAGCTTGGTATTTTTAAAATGCATCTGCCTCAGAAACTCAGACAAAATAGGTATGCGGTGCCAAAGTCACGCGGATACTTGAAATAGAGAACTTTACAACACTGGCAAACTTAACTCGAACACAGAAAACAAAACACCAAAGAAGGTCAAGTCAATACAAGGAGATTTGTTAAGAATTAGAAGTCTGTATTCTTGCTCTAAACATGGAGGATTCCATGACTGCTAATTACCCAGAAATGCACAAAGAGAGAAGAAAAGTCTACCTTGTAATTTTTTCCCAGTCAACCTAAGGGTTGAGGCAAGCCGCACAAGTCTGAACAGTTCTAAAGGCTTTCTACGCAGGCTCTTGGAAAGAAAATATGGATTTTCCAAATCCACCCTCCAAGTCTACAAGGAGCACAAAGAAAACAAACCCTGACTTTTCCGAAGCCTCGCAGCTTCTTACTGCTGTCACGGGAGCATCACTCATTCCTGGCTCCCTGAAGACCACCCACACGACCAAGGCCCCGCCACCACTTCTTCCATAAGCAGGACTCCAAAAGGGCCAGCTAGCCTCGATCAGATAATGCTCCCAAATGCATCTCACTACTGACCTTCCACAGGCGAGACCAACACAAGGAACTCGGGGCACGGAAATGTCCATGTCAACGGCTGCACCCCTCCAAAAGCGAAGGCGGGCACCTCCCCTTGAAGTCCAGCTGGTGAGCTGCAGCCGCACAAGAAGGAAGTCTCAGAGAGGCTTCCAGACGGGGAGTGAGCCTGGGACTAATGCAGCCTCCGAATGACAGTGGCGTGAGTTCTATTATTACCCCATTATCACTCTGGGATCTGTGCCTAAATGAAGCATGCTTCCTCCCTGATGCCATTTCCTTTTATCCTGGCTGGAGACTAAAAGCGGATCAATGGGGGCAATACATATGATGTCACTTCACTTTACAGCAACGGCCTCCCTCTCTTTCAGTTTGTCTGAAATACACAGAAAGATCAATTCTTCCAAAAATGGTTAAAAAATGCTTAGAGAGCATTCTTCTTCCAGAAAAGCATTCTCTGCTATATTTGTCTATGTTACTACGGCAGGAACTGTTTACACTGAACAAAAACAGAAGAAATGGGGGAGGGAGGAAAATCTCAGATTCTCCGGTACACTGGCTCAAATTCAACACAAGCAGGGTCCAAACCAGAATCAGGGCAGCTGACCTTTCAAAGTCACACGTTTTCTGGCACAGAGGCACAAAAGAGATAGCAGTTGTCCTTTGCCCCTTGGATTAAAAAGGTAATCCCGCAGATGTAAAAGGTCTTTTAAATAAGATGTCCCCCAAAGTCTTACAAACTTTTTACTCTTCTCAGAAAACACACCAGCCATACTACACACTCTCAGGTGCCCCCAAGGTCCACAGGTGTGACAGCAAATTGTTCTCATTCATACACTCTTCCTATTAAGGGCAACAAAGAACTCTGACTAAAGGACACAAGACAGAACTTAAAATGCATCAAGTTATCTTTCAGATGCCGTTTCAAACTAAAATAAAATATGTAAAAATCTCTAAACTGTATAACTTTTCATACAATGATTTTTGAAAATGGTGTACAATGAAGATAAAATCTACGAAGTTCCTCAAAACAAGAGTTCTTCCTCACGATCCAAAAAGAAACACAAAATCCAGAGTATCAGAACTCTGCTGAAGCTGACTCTGTCTGCTCCAAACACTGGCCAGGGCTGTGGCCCTCACATCACCGATCTTTCATCTGTCATTTCCTTAATGATAAACATTTTTAAGCGAGAAAAATGAACTATTTAATAAAATATACATAGGCAAGTGTCTGGCCAAGATCTGTTGTCAATGAGAATATCATGATAAAATGAAAACATTTAGTCTAAAATTACAACTTGTATAGCAGAAAAACCCAGTTGATCTAAACTGCTCCTGAAAACAAAACTTCCGAAAGAAAAACCATCCTCTCTATGTTGAAGAAAAAGAATACATTTTAAAGAACTGCCAAATTTAAGAATAGAAGCTCTGGTTCATATTATTTTGGGGACAGAAATTTGATTTGCCAACCAATGAAAGTCATCAAATAAAATAATTAAAAATGAAAATTATTTTCTTCAAAATAAAGGAATCAATGAAATTTACCCAACATAATCAGTATTTCTGATTATCAAACATCTTTATATACAGTATGTCTACAGACAAATTTTAGGAAAACTCAAGCATATTTATATAACCCATTTCACACACACAAAAAAGTATATACTGTATTTTGGGAAAAACAAGTCTAACAGCTGCAGCTGGAAAAGATTATCAAGCTTTTGAGCCATAGTTTTGTTGTGGTGCTTCCAAAAGTGACACCACAGTGATCAAAATATATACCATTATTAGCAAAGACTATCTGAAATAACTCATTGGCATAAATCATTCTCAAATCTCACTCATGTCAGATTACAAAGGTCAAACTTTCATGTGCTAACACTTTCCTAACTTTTGTGCAATTTGATACAAAGCATATTATTTAAACTATATAAAATGCAATCCTCTTGTCAGCTCTTATAATCATGTACACTAATGGCTTATGTCATAACAGTTTGGAAAATAAATCTTTGTAAACATTCAAACTGAAAATTCGAAAATATTTTATAAGAGATGCTTGGTATCTTTGTGTCTGTTTTCCCTATTCAGGAACTTGCCAGACCAATAACCAAAGGGGCCAAAGGGATACCATTCCTGATCTGAATTTTATGCTTAAGAAAACTATTGGTCATGAAGAAGAAATTATAAATTCCTAAATGACTCAGTCCATTCATCCTGTCAGGACAACACTCCTGGCTCCATGTAGGGCTTAAGGCTTTCTAAAGAATTTGGAACACTCAAAACACTCAGATATTTCTAACTTCTGGAATTCACAGGTTTTTAGTTTGTTTTTTCAATAGAAATCTGCTTCTTTAGAATTAATGCTCTTATCTAAGTTAATACTATATTTAATAATTTATCTTCCAAAAGAGTATACATTTATCTTAAGAGTATAGATTTTATGAATCTGAATTCCTAAGTTACAAAGTAATATTTTCTAATTCAAAATTGTTTGCATACCAACTAATTTACAACTTTCAAAAGCCCACCATATGAAAAGACCTTTATTGTGAGAATTGACAGTCAAAATCTGTGTGTCAAAATCATGGCTATGGTATATAACCATTACACAACAGAATATTAAGCAGCCACTAAAAAGAATGAGATGTAACTGTTTCTGTAGAATCCTAAAATGGAAAGAAATGTTATTAAGTGGGTGATAAGTTAGGAAAGGAACGTATATTATGGCCGATTTCTGTGAATAACCTTCTAAAGATACACAAAAAGAAATAAACTCTTTACAAAGAAATTTAATACTGCAATCTCAGCACTGAAATGCATAAATGATTAAAGCATATGCTCTAGCAAAGTACTGAGCTAGAAACCTGGAAACCAGGGTCTTCTGCAAAGGAGCTAGTTAAAAGTAGATCCCCTAGCAGGAGTGTGCACCAAGAAATCTATCACAGTCTCTTTGTTCTTAGTCATAATAACAATATCTGAAAGCAATATAGATCTCAAAAGTTTTGATGTCAATACTTCTCTAAGCAGAGATGAATAATAAATACCATTAAATCTAAGACGTAAGCTGTGTGCAAGCAATGCTCAAATATTGAAAGAATTAAAGAGCACTTCCCTTGCTGCAATCTATTTAAAGTCAGTCCTCAACCCAAGAGTTTATAAGGTATAAAGAATAAAAAGGGAAAAAACAAGGAAATACAGGAAAAATTTTAAATTTTCCAAATGCTTTGAAAATATACATAAAGCACTGCATCGGTCACATGCTCAGATTTTTATGTCGTCATTTATAATACAAATGAACCATCAAATATTTCCAGAGTTTTTTCCCCAAGGGAAAATCAGTAACTGTAATTTCACTCAAACCCAGAATTTCTTCCTTTCTTTAACTTCTGCTCTTACTCCCAATATGTCAAAATCAGATAATCTGTGAGGGATAGATATCTGTTACAAACTTAGTACTTCTAGAAAACAATTGCATCAATGTTAGATTCTTTTAACATTTAGTTGAGTTTATTCTGTTTAGCCCTACGTTCCTGGTAAACAGTGGTCTATAATGTGCACAAAATTAAGGTATTCATATGTACAAATAGAGGCTTTCCTAGGTGGCTCAGTGGTGGGAAAAAAGAAAAAAAAATCCATCCTTCTGCCAATGCAGGAGACCTAGGTTCGATTCCCAAGTCAGGAAGATCCCCTGGAGAAGTAAACAGCAACCCACTCCAGTATTCTTGCTTGAGAAATGAACCCACTCCAGTATTCTTGCTTGAGAAATGACATGACAGAGGAGCCTGGCAGGCAACAGTCCGTAAAGTTGCAAAGAGTCGGACATGACCTAAGAGACTAAACAATATTCCTAAGGATTAGGGATAGTCAGTCTGAAAACAGTGGTTTCCTCCATTAATTACAGGTGATTAGCAAGTGGGACGGGGGAAAAAAACCCAAGATTTATTGAAATTAAGGTCTTTTAAATTTTATGGATAAAAATAGGATCCTTCTCTTTTTAGTTTATACAAGTAAAGCTGAGTTCTAACAAAACCATATTTTAACCTCTATAAAAAGAATGTACCTTTTTAAGGCAACTCTTTAAGGGGTGGAACCCTATCTTGCTTATATCATGTGTCACCTACTTCATGCCAGATACTCTTATCAAATTTAAATAAAGGACTTAATGTCCAACATGGAAAGACGGAGTAATACAAAAAAATGACTCCAAGAACAGCTGTCAAGCAACAGTTCCGTACAGTTCCGTGATTTAGGTTAAAACTCTACTGAAAGAAAACTTACATAGCTACAGATGAAAATTCAAGCCCCAAGTGATGCTCACTTCTAAACCAAAACAAGTCCCCAAAATACACAACTTAAATATATCAAAATTTTTAAAAAGTTTTGGAAACTTGTATTAAAAAAACTTGTAGGTTTTTACTTTAAAAGTTAATGGTAAAATAACCGAAATGCCTCCTCAACTTAGTTGGCAGCAATCAACAAAATTATGATTCTGCAGTGCTTTCAAACAACTTATGAATAAGCTAGACTGCACTGCATACAACAACCCATCTCGCACGAAGCGCAGGGATTCAGCAGTAGTATCTCTCACAAAGACCTGGCCTTTGGCTTTCCAGTCTCGTTAAAACTTTTTATTACAGATTATGTTTTAAAAAATTATCAAAGTTAACATCTATTAAAAAGTAAGCCACAAAATCACTAACAAGAGTTGCAAGGTCAGGAAAAGCCAGAAAAAGAGGAGGGAGAAATCAACTCATACTCTGGCGCTCGGCTTAAGACGAACGACTGAAGAACAGACACACACACACAGACATACACAGACAGACACACACAGACACACACACACACACACACTCTAATTGTTAAGCAAAGACCATGATTCACAAACAAATTTCACTCTTGGGTATTTACTCTGGTGGAAAACACTAACATTCTATTACTCCTAGCTCCTGTCCTTTCTTCTTCATAGGTGCATAGTCAAAACAACCTAAGTTATCACTTTCATTAAGATTCTAATTTCTAATATTCTTCTTACACTTTCTACCGAACTCAAACTAACCATAAACATTAGTCACATGTTTGTTGTGGTTTCTGTCATAAAGTCGACAAAGAAACTTATTCTTAACGATATGTACAACCAACCACAACTAAAGAGAAATGGGGGTGTGAGGTGGAAGAGAGTGAAGAGTCCAAATACAAAAATCACTGCTGTCAAAATAAAGGAATCAAGTTGTTTTTATTTAATAAAAATGTGGTGAGAGTACTGTACAATCTACTATCCAATGTCTCAGTTTTCTCTCACAGAATGATTGAATGTATATAAAGCCCAGGAGTCAGATTTCACTCCAATTCCATACACTTTTGGATTCTAGTCCAGACATTTTATATCTTGGATTAACTTTGAAAAGTTTTATTGAGGAACAGAGCAAAGAATTAACTTCTTAAGGGTCACTTAGACAGAGAAATTCACATTATTGAAAAAAAATGGACTTAAAGAGCTTCGGGGAAAAAGGCAGAGAAGAAGTTTCACATACTTTCAAGAAATGCTTCCTCCATTTTTAACGCTTCCTTCTCTCCCTTCCACCTCAACCTCAAAGCACGTGAAGGGAATAAAGGCTCTTAATGGGTCAGCATTTTGTGTGAGAGAGAAATGGCTGTCTATGGGCACATCATGTGAGACGGAAACAGGTGAATGGGAACCAGAACCATAAACTGAGCACACAAGAGTGATGCCAGCTTTGTTTACCCGAAGTTGCACGCTATGTACAAAGGAGTGGATAATTCCTAAATTCATGTACTTCCCATCATGATGAGAACCATTCCCAACAAGGAGACGGAAACAGTATTATAAAAATAATCTTACTGTTATCAGAATTCAGACATTATACACATATATATATTTATATATTATATATATATATATATATAAAGCTTATTCAGATAATCTTACGTCTACTGTGAACTCCAACTTGGACTCATGGTCCAGACCAGCCTGAAGTTGGTTACAGGAAAAGGAAATCTGAAATTTGGCCTTGTTTGCTGCCACAGAAAAATGCTCTCACATGAACTCAAATATGTCAAAGGCAATCAACAGAAGTAAGTCTCCAAAGATGCAGAACAGACACATACTTATTAACCACTTATTAACCACGAATCCTAGCAGGTCTGAGACCTACCAACACCTAACACCTTTTCCTATTTCCTGGTTGGCATGAAGATGAGTAAACATAATGTACGTTTACTAGTAGCAAGTAAACTACTAAAATCTCAAGTACTGCAAGTTATTCTTCAGAGACTCCTGAAGCAACCTCATACAAATTGTACTCAAGTTTTGGCATTCTTTTTATATCTGCTTTATGTATGTATAACGTGCTCATATAAGAAAAATTTAGTAGTATTTTATAAGCATAATACATTTTAATAGCACAGAACTTTTGGAAATTACAAGAAATGTTAAGACATTTCTAAGTTTTTGAGTTGTTTATTCAATTTTAATGAAAAACAGTAAGTCTACAAAAAAGACAAACCTTCCCTCTTCCGAGTATCCAAGCTCATCTGCTTTATAACTTTCGGAATTTATGTTTAAAAAAAAGAAAGGAAATGAAATTATTTTGTTTAGCTTTTAAGAAGATTTTTCTTATATAGTTAAAACTAAAAGGAGAAACTTCAAAAAATATTTTACTCTCTACATTTTAACAGAATTTCTGCAACTGTGCTTTTATGGAAGTTAGGACATACCAATTATAATCTACACACTGTATTCCAGAGTGAAGCTGACTTACTTATAACAAATCAAGGTGAAAACCCAGTGATCACAAATCTCCACCAAAACAAAAGGTGAACACAGATTTTTAAATTTACTAAATGAAACTTCAAAGATTGAAAACCATCTTCCTGCTGATTTCACCATGTAGGATCTCATATCAGAACTTTACAAATAGTAGTTACCTTTGAGACAAAACATGAACAGGCTGCTCCCTCTAGGGCAATCCTAACAAAGTTTTCTAAAGAGTCAAAGTTTAAAACTTGGGCTCCGTTTCCAACTAAGAATGTTGTCTAGGAATTGAGAGTAAAGACCTTATTATGTTGGCACACATCCCTTGACAAGCAGCAAAGAGGACAGAGCTCTAGAGACTAAAGTTAACCTGCACAACACTTCTAAAGAAGGTTCCAGTCTGAGCAGTAATTTGTTACACTTTTCCTTTAAGCAGCACTTCAGAATGTATTTGTTTAACCGATCTGTCTTCCTTGAAGGTTTCGTAAATAAAATACACACAAAAAATTACAATACCAACGCCCATGTCCTTGAATGCACTCAAAGTTCAAAATGTTTACAAGCACAACGGTGTGAAAACAAAGGCAAGAGCCCATCAGAAGCACCATACAGTATTTTTGAAGGCAACTAGAACTCCCATTCACATCAAATGACACCACCGTGGTGGTGGGAATGCAATCTCCACAGAATGGGCTGTTAGCTGGGAGCAAATAAGGACAGATTTATGAAGCAGAGCGATCACGAGTGAACCAACTTGGCTTTCTTTCTTGCTGAAATTCATTTGGTGGAGAGACTGAGGTTAAGAGGAGGAAAATGAGAAGGGATTTGGTAGACGGGGAAGAAACCACCTTAATTCTCCTAACGAACACCAGCTGATGGCCCCGGGCCCGACCTGGAAGGAGGAAAACGTCTTACTTACTGAGGTTCCCGTCGGGACGCAGGCCGGAGCCCAGAGTCCGCCCGGATCCGTCTCGGGCGTCGGCTGATATCGGCAGCGCCGGCGCGCGCCGCCTCCTCCTCCCGGGCCAATCCCCGGAGAGGCCGCCGCCGCGCCCGCCCCGCCCCGCGGGCCAGCCGAGCCGGGTTCCCACCGAGCGGCGCCCCTTCCCAGCCACACCCCTGGCCCCCACCCCGCCCCGCCAGTCAGCTCCCACCCAGTAATTACTCTAATTAGAAGTTTTAGTCTCAGCAGTTAAACAATGTACGAACCAGTCCCAACACAGCCTGCAATTCAAATGGCTTTGAGAACAAAGACAATCATAGCTGTGGCAATTTTTCTTCTAATTTATAGAATGTGAAGACTTTCTCTCATTGCTCACTGTACTTAAAAAAAAAAGCTTGGCCTCTAGCGTATATGCCACTTCACAAGGATATTAGCGTGTCTATGGAAAAACACCAGACCATGCCCTCCCGTTACCACAAAGACCAAAAAAAAAAAAAAAGACCATTTCCAAAAAATGAATATTGAACTTGTGAGTTTAGTCTTTCCGGCAGAACATTCACAAATGTTCCTGGATCACCTGGTAGACAGGTTTAAAAGATGTACAAAGATATGGGAGGGCCGTCTTCTTTTCAGTTTACAGACTATACGAATGAAAGGGAAAACTACCCAGGGCATCTTTCTAGTAAACAATCTGCATAATGCTTAATTAGTCCTGGTGGAACTGATTAGGCCTATCTTCCCCAGAAATTGATAGTCCCCAGAAATTGATAGTCCATTCACAGTTCTGAGTATTAATCTCTTCAGTCCAATTTGAGATGTACAGGGGACATTTAGGAAGAGGAAAATTATAAGTATAAAACATGTGCTTAGAAAAATTAAAATCAAACAAGAAACATTGGAGAAAAGCCTTTCTCTACTTCCTTTTCCAGTTCTGGTTTGATCTTTAAAGCAATCTGCATCCATTTTAGAATTACTGAACAATCTAGAAATTAAGTTAGTATGAAAGACTATAGAAAAATAATTAAAAAAAACCAACCGCCTCAAAAACATTGCATAAAATAGGTTGTATGACCCATGTCCTCCCCTTTATATATATTTCAAAAACATTTTCATTTTTTCAAAATTTCAGGTAACTATGGTTTTCAGTGCCACTCCATGCATTTACTAGATATGTTGTAAAATTTCTCCATTTTTAAATGAAGAAATCTTAATTGCCACACTATGGAAAATTAATTTAGAACTTTATTTTGTTACATAATGCTATGTTTGTTTAGCAGCTAAAGTTGCCTCTAAATATTAATGGCAGGTATCTGAACACAACTCTATAAAGTTTCACTGTAACCACCTTGAAAGTTAATCTCTCTTAATAACAAAAGCAACTAATTTCAAGTTAAAACAAGTAGAAAATAAAAACCAAAACCAAAAGCAAACCATTTCAAATAAGCAACAAAACCAAATACAGACACTTTCAAATGCTAATGTGTCTATCTCACCTAAAACTTTAAAGCCCTGAAAGCAATAGGACATTCCTAAATACTTAAACCAAGAAAACCAGGTGCCTGGGAAATAAAAACTTTAAAAGGATTACCAAACACTTGTGCAGATAAAATAAACACAGAGCAACTGAGGACACAAGAAAGCTACTTCAGGAAAGAGCTTAAATTTGGGGGCAAATTTATCTTTTCCAAAATTCCCCACCAAGTCAAAATCTAAATCTTTAAATGCTTTAAAAGTTTTCTTAGCTAAATGTATCTTGTGTGCAACACAGGACACTGCTCTTTAAATGTTAGGAACATTAGTTAAGTTTGAGGCATATTTTCAAATGTATCACAACATTAAAATTAGTCAATTTTTAAATGAATTTTTTCAGTTTGGAAAATGCATGATAGCCACCTTCAGATAATGAACAAACATTCTTCAGTAAGACAAGAATAAAAAAAGTTACAAAATATACCTAAATGTTCTTGCAAAAGTAAACATCTAATAGGCAAGCACCATGACGCAAATTTATTTCAGAACTTACCTTTAAAAGGAAAAAGCCCTAGCTGATTAAGCTGCTGGTCTGCAATTCTGCTTTAAGTTCAAAAGGTAGAGAGCAAGAGATAAGATAAAAATCACATACCACATACTGTCCTCAGAGTATCTCCACCTAAGACGAGTTCTCACCATCATCAGATTTCAGTACTCACTGATTCCAATACTATTTGTTCAAGCTTTTTATAAATTCCATTTCCCCCTTTGCAAACCAAATCAATAGCCCTATCCCATGAAATTATTATTTTCTGAAAGAAACCCTGTCTGGGAAACGTTTTCCCGCCTTATTCCTAAGCAGAGCACAGTCGTTTGCCGGCCAGCACTGCTGGAGCCACCTGTGCCTCACGCCCGCCTCCCAATGCCCGTCAACACGGAGGTGGGTGACTCCTTTCCAAGCCAAGTCCCTAAATGCCACTACCAACTCGGCAGGGCTGGCTGACCGGCTGGACTCGCCCTAAATCCTCGCACTTCTTGATCCCCGCTGCTCTCAACTAACAATCTAAGTTTAATTTACGAAGACTGACATCTGTCCTCGGAGCCTGTTCCTCTCTCAAAGCAAGGAATGATCCAAATTAGAAGCATGAGGACAATGGATTATTATTATGAAAGAAACTAAAATCCAAGTATCCTGGTCTCAGTGGAGCTGCGGCTGTGGTGCAGCAACTGTGGAACTCTCGGTTCCAGAGCCGAGGTTCCGGTGAGTGCGCGGGATCCCTCACTACGGACAGAAGTCCCGAGTTCTTCGCCAGAGGACAGCCACCAGCGTCCACCGGGAAGGGGCAGCAAGTCTCCGCAGGGAAGAAACGGTGTATGTTTGGGGGCGGAGGGGGTGTATGGGGCGG